>CABFWB010000260.1:311732-363230 GCA_902151455.1 Timema bartmani
GGGGGGGGGGGGGGTCTCAATCTTGTTTTTTGAGTGTGAAAGTAAAGTATTGAGTAGTGTTTATGTAGAAGAAATAGATAGGGGTATCTTTGCGTGGTCAACTACAAAGTCAACGAATTTTGAGCAAACAAAAGTCTGAATAATGATTAATATAGTTTTAGATTAAAAATTTATTTTAAAGTGTTGGGGAATGGTGTAAAGGGGAGTACTGCATGGCAATGCTGCGTCAATTACTCATTCAGAAAGCGGAATGCTTTCAATGATATGCAGGAATATCAATTTACAACAAGTATACGTCAGGAAAAAGTTTATTTTACTGTGAGAACTATCAAAATTCTCTTCACTTGTGGTGATTGGTGTTATGGTTGTCCAACCCGGCGTTAGACCATGTGACCACCGATGAGGTACTAAAGTAGTCATTGATTACGATGGGTAGGGATTGAAAATATATTTTATAGTAAATGCAACCGCATCAGTGAGAAAATGTTGTAAAAAATAGGGCTGTACGGGTAGGCATTTTTCAATTCAATTAAATTAGAGTTCGAATCTAGCTTGAATGAAAACGAGTTTTTTTTTCAGAGTTTAAGTAAAAAAATTTTAAAATTTATTTAGCACCGCGTCTTACTACCCGTTCGGGTTATACGCTTTTAAGTAATATAGAGCAATATTTTTAAAATAAATATTTCAAGCTGAATTCCTGTATTATATCCAATAATTAACCATAAATAAGTACAGCAAACTTTTTTTTTGTGAAAAAATTTATAAATACACATATAATAATTTTCAAATAACTTGAATTTTATAACTATACATTTTTTTTAGTTAGAAGAAATAAAATATTGAGTGACTGTATTCGCTATTAAATATCTCTTAAAACTGAAAAAAAAATCTATTAAAATAGGAATTTTCACGAAAAATATAGAAAATTTCTGGTGTTGAAATTTTTCGAGGTTTCTCAAAATCATCGAGTTGAGTTCGAACAGCTACTAAAACTCGATTTGAACGTGAATTTTCAAGAATTCGCACACCTCCAGTAAAAAAAACCTTGGCAACAAATCCCATTTTTAAAACCAACTTCAATGCACTCGGTTAAGTTTCGAACCTCGACTTTCCTTTCACCAGCAAGAGCTGGACGCCTTATACCTTGTGACCATCGTTGAGGGTGTCTATCTAGGTAATACATATTGTATTTTAGAAAACATTATAAATAATGTCAACCAAGGAGCATATAGTGAACTCTTTAACTAATTATAAACTATTTTAGGGTCCGGTTTGGCTTGAAAAAAGGTACCCTTTTCATGTCAGTCGTGAGGATGGACTAAATTAAGTGTAACTGAAGATTTTCATCATAACTATAAAAGGTGCTTTAAAGAATGTAAAAAGTCACTGTCCATCAAGCTCTAGTCTATATAAAATGTGGTTTTCACCACCACATTATTCAGAAAGATTTATTACAATGACCTTAATAAATCTGATATTAAAGATATAAATAAGCCATATAATTACTTATTTGTGAATCTGGGTCATATTTGATAATTTCTAACACAAACTTAATTAATTATGAGTGATGATGTCAGAGAAAACGTTTTTACGAAAGTATAAGAGACTCTTCAAGGATTTCTAGTCATATGAATGGTTTTGACCAGAGTACGAATACGTCCAATTCCTAGTGAAATTAGGAAACATATAGATGGTTCATTAGATGAGTAACCCGCCTCGGTGGCGTAGTTGGCTAACGCGCCAGTCGTGTTGAGTCAGACCACCGAGGACGGGGAGATCAAGGTTCGAATCTCGGTTGGGTGAACTGGAGGTGGTTATTCCTAAATGGTTTTCCACTCTCCCTCCACGCAAATGCGGGTTCACTTCCTCTAAGTTCAACCTTCCCATTTCCTAATCCATTAGTGTAATTAGTACTTAAGCGTATAACCCGAACGGGTAGTAAGACGCGGTGCTAAAATTGAATTAAATTAAAATTAGATGAGTAGAATTCAGTAGCATAAATTTGCCCGAATATCTGATCTATTCTAAATAATTTTAAATATAAAAGAATCATTGACACATTTAGCTTGCAAAAAATTGAGGGAAAACTATAAAGACCTATTGCTGGCATGGAATCTTTTCTTGTAATGCAAGTTCTTAGGTTTTTTTTTTTCATCGCTTCGTTACTACTTGTTCAGGTTATACGTATATGTACTAATTACGCTTAAAAGTTAAGGATGAAGAAGTGTGAATATAAAGGAAGTGTACCCGCGTTTGCATGGAGGGGGAAGTGGAAAACCATGTTTGGAAGAAAAAAAACCACACTACACCCAACTGGGATTCAAACACCAATCTCCCTGTCACTGGCAGTTCAGTATAACAAGACGCCTTAGGCCATGCGGCCACCGAAGAATGTCGTTGTCAGTTCATATAGCTCAAATATTGCAATCACTTTCAAACGCCCACTGACAGGACACAATGGGGTTTATTATTTGTGATGAGAATATATTGGTGGATTGGTGAGGGTTTTTTTTTACACTCTTGTAATAACTTAATGGAATTCTTCCTTGAGCGTAAACCTGTAATATAAAAAAATTGAAAATAGAATGCTTCACTTTATTTTGTAAGACTTGTCTTTTATTAAGATTTGACAGTCCTCAAATATAAAGTTGATAAAATTTGTAGTTTTGATACGCACCTATATGTCAGTATAGGGAGTATTAAAAAAAAAGTCACTGAAATTTTTAAATCTTTTAGAAAATTCCTTAACAAGAATTAAAGACGGCCGTGTCTCAATTCCAGACGGCAATGGTACCAATTAATTATTTTCCTAAGCCATACTATTTTCCTAATAAATGTTGGTGATTGATTTATGGAATTGTCGAAATAATTGCATGCATTGATTTAAACACTTTTTTTTAGGCTTGTGTCAGCTATCATCAAAAATCATTGAGAGTCATGCGATTTTCATAAAACCAACTGAGGGGTGAAAAAAATCTATTTCTTTTCTCAAAAAACTTGAAAAGAAAGTTAATTTCGAAATACGTTTATTATTAAAGTCTTATTGATACCAAATTCAAATTATAATATTTATTCTTTATAAAAACTCAAAAATAATCCAAGATGTTACGAGAAAATATGCTAAGGGTGACTAAAGCCTTGATCTACTTATTTTTAAATAGAAAAAAGTTTAATAAAATATCTATTTCCCACCACGATTTCCTATTTTCCAAGGATAATATTTTTTTAGCCTTATCTTTGCAACTCAACCATTGCAAACTATGATATGGCTTACTAGAACTGCAATAGAGGAAACCAGTGGGACCACATTGATAAAAAAAATTAGATTACCATGCGAAATGTTCTTATGACAGAGTGGGAAACCGCATTTCTATATCGTCAGATGACATAATCTGCGACATTCCAAAGTGTCGGGCGCCATATAATCTCATGCGACTCACATAATTTTTTTATATTTTTAGCTACATGGGTAGGGAGTGTTGGCCTCTTTATTATCTTTTTTTTTNTATAATTATTATTATTATTATTATTATTATTATTATTATTATTATTAGCACCGCGTCTTAGTACCCGTTCGGGTTATACACACTTACGCTAATGTGTAATGGTAGGGTGATTATGAGATGAAATTGAGGACCTACAGTTTAACGTGGGATTCGAACCACGGTGGAGGCCTGGCATTCCTCACATTCACAAGTTGTGATTAATACACGTCTTGTCAGAGGTGAAGGAAGGGTTTGGCATTCAGATAAATTCGTGCAGGGACCGAGGATTGAACCCCGGACCCCCAGCACGGAAGTCTGACACCTTACCCCTAGACCACCAGGTCACCCACGTTATATATATATATATATAAAGTTTTATTTTAAGAGGGTCGCCTTGGTAAGCGAGAAATTTCCACACGGACGTTCTGCTCTAACGCAATATTTAATTCTACGATGCATTATTTTCAAAATATGTTTGATACCAACCCTATATTATGAGCTTTATTAATAGAAGAGAGTGCGTAAAAATGGGACACTAACAGATTAGTCTTGCTGACTATATTTAGCCCTTCTCTGACAAATACAATAATTTTTTATAGACTCGACACTGAAAATTGTAATATGTTTGAGAACTGGCAGCGAGATTTTTCCTCTTTACATTGAGATAAAAAGTCTCATAGTTTTCTTTCCCCTCTTTCTTTATTGACATGACAAAGGGTGGTTGTAGGAGAAGAGCGAAAGGGAGCTTAGGTATAACACAAACGTAGTTGTAGTAAATGAAACAGATCATCGTATTTTAATCCGTGTGGTCTGACAACGATTGCTATTTTTCCGCTGCCCAAGGCGGCCGCCTCAAGGCTTATGATTTTTACTAGTATGGAATCTCTGTTTTCTTCTTATTTTTCATCGCGTCTTAGTACCCGTCCGGGGTGCACACACATATTAATTATTATATGAGATGGGGATGAAGAAGATACTCGAATCTACGTGGAGAGAGAGAGAAGGGAAAACCATTTAGGAGGGAAAAATACTTCCAGTACACCCGTCCGGGATTCAAACTATGGTCTCACCTGTCAGCGTTAATTCGTTTTAGCACACAACAAACCGGCAATCTTTTGAAAGAAGGCTTAGACTACTTACAGTCTGATTTTATTAGGAGCCCGTTATTTGGATACTGTTGTTGCCACAATGGTGGGGAAAATTTTGACAATTATTGTATTTATATGACTAGCCCATTTAATTAGTAATATAAAATTAACTTTACATTAATCCATAAGGTAGTATTATTGGAAGCTTTTGATAAATTTTTAGGTTTACTTTATGACTAATAAATTAAATAAGACATATTACTAGAATGCCCGGTTTTAAAGTGACTTTCAAACAATGTTGGTGGTTGAAAGTGGGCTTCCTATAAAAATCAGGGCTTAGGGAAATAATTTAAAGGCTTATCTAACAAATTATTTGGACGTATTTTCACTTAATTTACTATATCGACATGGTAACATATGATTATGATTCATCTACAATTATTAGCTTTAGATTTGCATCATTGGGCGCGCAGACTAAATGTCTGGATAATATATTCTGGTTTCCTGGTAGCTGAGATGTTGAGGCTTGAATCCCAGCTGAGAGTTCGGAGAGTGGTCTTTCCTTAATAGTTTCCTAATCTCTTTCCATACAAATGTGGGTACAAATTCTTTCAATTATACCTTCCTCATTATTATGTAATTAGCTTAGTTATAAATGCGCATAGCCTGGTCGGGCAGTAAGAATCGATTAAATAAAGGTAGATATTTCTTTGTAAACTGCATCTTATCATGCATTCCGCGAAGAAAACATCCTCTTAGTCTTGTTGTTTACCGAGTGAAGCGATATCCTGGTTTTTATCTACCGTTTTAGCATATCGTCTGTGTCTTCTGCGATTATCACTGCCAAGTGCTTGGACCTCTTTTTAACGAAAATTGTCAATGACATTCTTAAAACATAGTTCGGCCGATGTCTGTATTTTGGTTTTGCCATCTAGTTATCTGCTTTATTATGGTGACTGCTCAAAAGGTTTTTCGTTTTTAAGTAATAGCTCATCCCAAGTTGTTTGAATTTAAAATTCTGATATACCAATCAAGCAGCTTGGGCGTAATTTCTTTATTTTTCTAACATATTTTGTTAGACTGACAACTTGAACCATGTGAATAACGGCAACTGAAATGCAAAAAGAGAAAATATATATTTTCTCGAAATTCGCTTTAACGATTTTGATTAAATTTTATATCTAGGCACTGTTTATCGTTATAAACAAGATGGCAACTCTCATTTTCTCATGAAAATGACTTTGAGGGTACTTACATGGGGGCAATTTTTCAATTTTCATCACTTCTCCGCAAATTTTAGTGATACGAAATAACTTACCATTGTAAACTTGTAGTAGGGCCTACTATTTAAAATATAAATGTTTTATTTGAAATATATTTTTATAAATATGTTAATTTCTGGGCTTTAAGCAATTATATACACTTTTTAATTCGGGTCTTTGAAAATGAATTTGATTCTTATGCTCTTTGGTGGACAAAGATGTTTCTCTTTTCTCAATTTTTCTTTACAGTGTTTCTAGACCCTAATGAAATAGGTCACAGAGTAAGCAATCAACAATGTATAGACCTACTATTTCGTTTCACAAATCTAAGAGTTTTTTAGTAAATGTGTATATTTTAAGATAAAAGCGGGAGAAAGTCTATGTGGTGCACCTTGCCATTTATTTGAATGCGTATTTTTTTTAAATAATAATTTAACAATTCTTTTAATACATAGCTATTTAACTCCAAGTTAGTCATATCGCTAATATAGATTGTGTATTTATGTGTTTGTAGGTTTGTTTCACAAGGTTTTTTTTTAAATCTTGGATACATTATCGTCAGCTTTACTGTTTACAGAAAGTTTGTTCAATAAGAAATGTTTATTAGAAAATATAAGCTATCTCAATGTTACTGTGTAATTTTTTTTATATATAAGTTTATAGAATGAAACAAAAGTTTCCTCTGAGAGCCAAGAATCGTCAAAGAGAGAGAAGAAAAAGGAAGGAACTGGATTGAGTTTTTCCAAGTGTTATCAGAAGGGGGACTATATTTCATAACGTTATTGACAGGGGAAGGTGTTGGTACCTCCCAAGACGATGGGGTGGAAAGCCCTCCAGGGTGGGGTTGCGTGGTGATTAATGTGGAGGGACCACCACGGCTGAGTGGCTTCTTGGGACCTTCCATAGGGATCCATCGTGGACCCCCACTGAGGCGGCCAATCAGATTGCTGGTAGGCCCCCTTTTTTATATATATTTTCTTCACATAAAGTTCAAGGATTTATATCATTTTACTGTCCGAAATGTTCTCACTTCACTGCGAAGAAAAGAACTATTGTGGAGAGATTTCAGCCAACATTATCGCTCTGTGGAAATGGGCGTTTGTATGTAGTTAACAAACTACCTGCATTTAGTAAAAAAGACTAATTTTTGTAGGTATTAACTAATTCCGTCCTCTCAGGCCCTTAAGTTCTGGTCCTATACCAAGTAAAACACTTAAATTAGGTAGATACAATCCATTCTTCATATAAATGTCACTAGCCAAATCAACTAAATCTACGTTCATATATTATACGTCAAGTCGTATTATCTGCAGCTGTCACTTTTGATATATATTATCAATAACTGTAAAATAACTTGAATAATAATATAGTTAAATGTTATCAATGTTGGCTACAAAAATTAATTTTGTTTTTTATAAAGGGCTATTCCTATAAAATTGGACAGTAGCTTGAACCAAAGGTCACATTAAGGCGCGATTTCCTGTAGTTTACACTAGTGACTAATTGTGGAATTTAGGCTGGTGAAACCGTTAATTTTAGAATATATACACACATACACATACGCATATATACATATATATATATATATATAGACTGCACATATATATACATACACAAACTAGTAAGATCATCCAAATGTGGTTTTCTTCAATTCTTTATCAGGGTAAAAAAACTGCTGATCCAAATTTGTTGGTGTCTAATGAATAAATTCAGGAAAAAAAAGCGCATTTTGTATGAGCTTATTGGTTCGTTCTTAATCGTGTATCTAACATCCCGGTTAATCTACCGTGACATGGGCTCCTATCCAATAGGCCAATTAATCAGATTATTAGATAACAGATTATTCTAGAATCAGAAATTGCTTTCAACTAGGGTTTTCTGCATTATTCACAACTAAATTTGTTTTAGTATTTTTCTCTCCGGTTTTTAAATATTTTTTTGTGTAATATGTTAACGTGGTTCTATAATATTAATCCAACTGTGTTTATAATTGATACGCCAGGTTCGAACTATATTATCTACCAAAGTTACACGTTATCCGTGGTGAGTGAGAGAGACGAGATTTTAATCACCTTCCGACTGCGAGAGGGCATAATGACTTCCATGCTCAGTTCTTTCACTTCGTATCCTATTGTTCATTTGTAATTTGTTTCTGTCTCACTTTAACTACACCATGTCTTATTTACTCCCATCGATAGGCACGCGGACTAAATCTCAGGGTCATAATTATGGTCTGGTTTGCTGGTGACGGGGGAGATCGAGCTTAGAATTCCGACCGGGTGTACTTTGAGGGGATTTTCCATTCTCTAACCGCGCAGATTATGTTACACTTAATCTAAATTATATATTTCTCATCTCTAAGAAATGTGAATAATTAAATGCGTTATTTCCGGGTCGTAAGATGCAAAATGGTTGTACAAAGTAATAGAGATGAGATTCATTTGGGTGACCGCCTTTCTGGTTTTGCGGTCATAGTTCCTGGCTACAGATCCAAAGGTCCTGGGCTCGATCCTCGGTGTTTCCAGATTTCCTGTGAGTGAAGCAGTGGATTTGGAACGGGGACAAACTCGGCCTCGTGAGGACAAATGAGGAACTACTTAAATATAAAGTAGCGGCTCTGCTCTAGAAAACTGAGATTAATGGCTGGAGTGCACATTGTAATGACCACATGAAACGCCCTATTCGCAGAAGTTGGTACTATCTTCGCCAACATGTGGTGACCACTTGGTTGGCTTAGCTCCATTGCGGGCTAATAGCATGGAGTTTTTTTTTCCTATTAATTTGGTTAAGTCTAACATAAATTAATTGGGACTTTCCCTTGACTAGTTGTCGTAAGTCGAGCAACTTGTCAGTTTGAGCACAGCTATGTTCTAATAAGTGTTCTTGTCAATAATTGAGAGGAAGTTATTAGAAATATCAAAGATGCGCGCGTATTGTTGCTACGCTGAAGGAAAAACCGCGGCTTCCAAGCGATAGTCTGGTCAGGGGACACATGACGTCATATAGACACGTAGCGCACGTGCATAGCTTGGCTAGTGTAAGCTGTAGGTACGAAGTCCATGTGGTGTATACTTGACGCTTCACGTGTGACAAAACTCACATATCCCAGTCCGGAGAACACAGAAAAGCGCACACCAGGAAGAAACCTCATATCGAAAGCGTACGAAGATATGGAACAAAAAGAGCTCTTAAATCTTTTAACAAAAGCACACAATGAAAAAAACTACTGTATAGCGTGACAATATTGTAAGTGTGTACTGTGAGCAACCCCCTTACTCTGTAATATAATTACAATAAAATTATAAAACTACAGGGCTAGGATAGGTTTAGTTAGGTTGGGGATGCAAACTTAATACATATAAATTAAAACAATTAAGCTTATATATGTGTCGTTAGTGAACGAACCAACAAGCGGTGTTAACATCTTCAGTGGCCGCATGGTCTAAGGCGCTTCTCTCGCAGTAGACTAGATTGCCGATGACGGAGAGATCGAGGTTCAAATCTCGGTCGGGTGTACTGAGGGTGTTTTTTTCCTAAATGGTTTCCCACTCTCCTTCCATCAAAAGTTGGGTAGATGACCTCTAATATACTTCCTTTCTCAGCCCTACCTCATTAGAGTAATTATAATTTATTTTTGTGTGTGTGTGTGTAGTCTGAAGAGATAATAAGACGCGATGATAAAAAAAACTGACGTACATTTCGTTTACCCAGGACCAAGGCCGTAGCCAGCCAATAATTTCAGGGGGGGTTTGGTGGGCACATCCCCCAATTGCTGGAAGCTAGAAAAAATTCTTAGTGATAAACAGTTTTAGAAGCTCTCTGAAGTGTTTTTTTATGGTAAAATAACTTAACTGCCGAAGGATTGGAAAATTTCTAAATATTAAACACTTTTTTGAAGCTCTGTGAAGTTTTTTTATTATGGTAAAATAACCCCCAAAATGCCGAAGGCTTGGAAAATTTCGAAATATTTAACACCTCTAGAAGCTCTCTGAAGTGCTTTTTATGGTAACACAGCCCCCTAATTTGTATTTGTATCTTAATTTTAATATTGTTTGAACCATAAATAAAGCCATATATGTTCTGTTCATAAAATTTCGCGGGGGGTTTGAACCCCCAAAACCTCTCCCTGGCTACGGCCTTGCCCGGGACGGTGGTAAGCTTACCAATATAACAAAGATAGACACATGAGAGGATGAGGAAAAAATAATGTTTGAATAATAGAAAAAAAAAAGTTAAACATTTATAAAAATCCCGGTAAGACTAAAAAATATTTCATGGCTTGTATTGAGGTTTTTCCTTCCCGCAGTGATGGATTAATGGTTGGGGGACTGAGTGCGGGTTCTTTTAGATCTTAATTTTATTTATGAGTCGTGGGCTTATATAAAACACATTTGATGTGAATTGCACATTAAAAGGCCTTAGTAAAAAAATTATCTAAGAGTTTGTGTATCTGTCTTTCATGAGCATTGAGCGAAATTATCTCACGCAGAGGTCTGAAATTTTAAACCAGAATTTAAATTTTTTATAAGATTTCTTTAAATTTATTATAGACAAGGTCGGAAGAACTAAAATGAAGAGGTTTTTTTTTTCTGTCAGAATCGAATAAAAGCGTTATCAGGGGTAGCCACGCAATTGATTGCGCGATTACCCCAAGCAATCATTTCGCATTCAGGGTACTCCTTATTTATCGCTTAGTTAAAATGTTTGTTCCACCCGGAATTGATCCAGAGTCTTTTGGACTTGTCTTCGATCATTTTGATTGGAAATGGCAGATGTGGAAGAAAGCGCGTCAAAAGTTGTGCCTGAACCGATGTACTCTCAACGCCTGAACTTCATTTGTCCTAGGATGACCTGGTGGTCTAGGGGAAGGTGTCAAACTTCTGTGCTGAGGGTCCGAGGTTCAATCCTTGGTCCCGGCACAGATTTATCTGATTACCAAACCCCTTCCTTCACCTCTGACAAGACGTGTATTGATCACAACTTGTGAATGTGTGGAATGCCAGGCCTCCACCGTGGTTCGGATCCCACGTTAAACTGTAGGTCCTCCATTTCATCTCACAATCACCCTACCATTACACATTAGCGTAAGTAAGTATAACCCGAACGGGTAGTAAGACACGGTGCTAGTAATAATAATAATAATAATAATAAATCTGTCCTAAATTAGTGGACATACAAATTACATGTTGTTGATAATAAAACAGAAATACGTATATAATGTCCACATCGTTTAAAAAATACCTCTTCTAAGCCGACCTAATAATATTACTAAATACCTATTTTATTCTCTTGATTGGTTCACGTACATTCTGTTCCGAGACAGAAGTAAGGCCAAAGTGTTGTAATAGATGCACACACCCTTATCGATGGACACGCGGACTTAATGTTTAAATATCAGATAGTCCGACTTTCATAGCGGCCAATCTGAAAACACATCACTTTATTATAGTTTTATTTTATAAGTATTGATAATGTCTATCAAAAGTGACATCTGCAGATCATGTGACTTGACGTAACAAGTACTTTTCTTTGTGTCAGATAAAAGTATCCTTCATAGAAAAATTGAGCTGTTAGTCATCAAATTCATCAGTAAATTTAAATATAAAGAAATAATCAAACTGCATCTTCATAATGTCAATATAAAGCTGCATCCTCAAATCCAAAATGACGAATGGAAAATGAATGAAAAGAATGTCTGACAGAACAAGTAAGGAGGAAGGTAGTTTAATAATTACGTTGATTCCAAGGAATGCTGACAATGGAGGTTCAAGTATTTAAATGTTTGTAAAAGAAGGAAAAAACACCATTTTAGAGCTACTGTAAAGAATAATCTTGTTTGCCGCTAGTGTTCCAGTCGGTGTTCGAACCCCGTCCGGGTGTACATTGGTGCCATCCTCACCCCTAAAGTTTCCAACTCTCCCTGCACGCCATTATTTTGACTCTTTTTTTTCTTCTAAATTCTAGAATTATTATTTCCTTTTAGTGTAGTTGAATGCGGATAGACCAGACGAGTAGGTAAGACGCTCTGTAAAAAAAACTACTTGTGCAATACTTTTCCGTTGTGGCCCATTCCCCTTTGTGAGGTGGTCGGGGAATAGATAATAATGGTTCTATGGAGATCTTGTTCAATCCCAGATGATCATAAATTCGCCCCCTTACATTGGTGATCATTTTACTTAAAATATTTTGTTTTAAATGTGGACAAATGTATTCTTTAATATAAAATGCGATATGTAGTTAAGATTTCTTTCTTCTTAAAGCAACAACCTTAAAGTTGGTTTGTTTATATTCTATCCAACCGAATCTGGGCATGCACTCAGCTGGTTAGTGCTGCCAGCACCATCTGGTAGAAAGCACACGCACTAGGTCAGTGCAGGAAGTGTGGTGGTATTCCGTTGCCTTCCACACTGGATTTCTATGAGCGATCTCTAAAGGGGCTACCAATCTAGCCGGGAAGATATTTTACCATAAATTCCAGGGTTCTTTTACATGACACAGTCGACATGGGACCGACGGACTTACTTCCCTCCCGAAGGAAGTTGTGCTACGGATTTTTATCGCTCAAGAAAAATCCGTGGACCTTGGCTGGGTTTTAACCCACGAACATCGTGTCCTGAGGCGAGCACTTTACCCCAATACCACCGAGGTCGACAAATAGATTCCTATGAACGTAGAAAACAAACAATCATATTATTATTTTTCGAGATTTCAACGGGAATTCAAGTTTTCCTGACTCTAATTTCAAAGACAAGGACTTTTGTCGGTTTCGCGTGTACGTGTCTATTTGTATGTGCATTCGAGCGTCCATTTTGCATATTTGTGCTCCATGCTATGGTGTTACATTTGTCTTACAAGGTTGATACGCACCTAGAAAAAACAGGTAAAACCTGGAAAATTAAGGGAATTTTGTGACAGGGAAATTTTAAAAAGTCGTTAGAATGTTCTGATATTTTCACAATAATTTTCGAAATACCAAATAGAAATAAAAGTCACTATTAGCTATATCTACATTTCATGTGATTTTGCGAAGAGCAGCGACATATGTCGTTAGCCATTTTTCTGTCACTAATTTAATATAAAACTGTAAAAATACTTCATTCCTTATTTATTTTATTTTTTTGCATATAAAATAGTGGACACATGCACTTTTTTTGTCTGGAGACGGAAAAAAGTTTGGGAACTTCAAAACTATAACTAAATATATCAACACTTTTTTTAAATATAGCTTTAATTAATTTTAAAATTTGGTGCTATCGCCAGGTGATTGAAGGGGAGAAGATCGAGGTGATGCGAATTGAAAATTTTCAGTTATTTAAGTGTGCCATTGTAGCCTAGCAACGCTTCAAAGGTGAACATATTTCTCACGGATTTCTTCATGTTATATCACATCTTGACCGTTGAGTAACAGCGACGGTGTCAGCCAATGTTAGTTGGGGCTGTGTGTCCAATTGCTCGACAAAGCAATAAATACTGTAAGAGAATGAGACTATGTTGGTGAAGGAGAGGGGAAATGCTCTGAAATGGGTGCAGAATGCACTCGGCATGCAGGCGGTTTTATGAGAAGACGACTTGTTTATAGACGTTGTAAAGAGGTTTTTGCTAACAGCTAGTTTTTGCTAGCGACCACGATCCTAAAAAAAAGTATGTTGAGTATGCAATGGGGAAGGGAGCTCGCCTTAAGTGGAGTCTTCTTCCTTTATTAACAAAACTTTTTTTCGGTCTCAACTTTTCAGTAGTCGAGCTCCACTTTAAACTTGCGTCTTGGTGCATATGCTATTTTGGGCGAGCCTGTTTTCTGAACCGACACTTCAGCAATATTGTATTTGTCCTGGCTATATGCATTTAACTACACCGATTGAGTAGGGATAGAGGAGGGTGGAACTTTCTGGAAATGTTAGCGAATTTGCGTGAAAGAAAAGTAGGCCACCGAAAAAATCTCTTGGTACACCCTGCCGAAATTCGAACACTGAACTTCCAGTCACCAGCAAACCAAACAAGATTAACTTAAGGTGGGGGTGTAGAGACGTTTTCTTTTTCAACTTTTATAGCAAAATTTTTTTTGGGGGGGAAGGGGGGTGAATAAAAATCAACAAAATATTTCTCTAGCAGAAACAAGAGTTTAACTTTCTTCATATGGTGGTATCAAAAGTTCTGGGATATCATGAGCGTAAATGACACTTTTTAAATGAAGAGAAAACAAATTCATTAAATTCTAGGACACCTTTAACAGATATTCAAGGTGGTGTTAATATCATCAGGTGAAAACAATTTAATTCAGTTTCTACTGGAGAATTATTTTGGCCTACTTTTTTTTTCTATAAAAACGGCTAAAACATCCCTTAACTCGCATTCCCTACATCCCCACCTTAGGTCATTTAGCGTGCCTGCTGGTGCGGGTAGCAATTTACCAACTATTTAACTAATTGGTCCATCTCTGTGATCTTGTGGTAAAGTGATCACCTCAGGACCCGATGTTTGTGGGTTCCCACCCAGGTGGCTCCGACGGATTTTTTATTGGGCCATAAAAATACATAGTACAATTTCTTCGGAGGGGAAGTAAAGCCGTCTGTATCATGTTGATTATGACATGTAAAAGAATCCTGAGAGGGGTGTGAAAATAACTTTCCCTGCCGTTTTCAAGTCAGTGTAGCAAGTGCTACTATTGATGAAAGGATTTTTTTTAGTGTGGCTGAGTGTAATTGCATTTAATGTCTTTAGGGGTGTGTGAAGTGTATTCATTGTGGAAAAATAATGGCCCCACAAAAGTTTAAAGATGGCAGAAGATATGTAAATGGCAAAAGGAATAAGCATTCCAAGGCAAATGAAACGCTTTTACGAAGAAATTCGGAGATCCCGAACCGCTAATAAGCAGGTGAAATGACTTCAAACATATATTATGTTATTGAAGTTAAATACGTGACTTTTTTGACAATTCTTTTGAAATCTGGGAACAAATCGGGAACCTCCAACTTAGCACGTAACTATCTTACCACTGAGCTATCTAAGGCTAATCCTGTGTTAGGGTCATTTATCGCTCATATTTTAAGGGTTAGTCGGTAATAGATATGTAAAATCGTTGGCCATTTAATAACAATCCGAAACACAGTCCATCATTGATCCAGGGTAGCCTTATGCTGACGTTTGGACAATTTTTATTATATTTAAATGGTTTCTTGGATTTAATTTATAGTAAATAATTATGATATTAGTCGGTTCAGAAAGTGCACGTTAAATACCTCAAATAAATTAAATAAAACATTTAACTACTTGTTTCAAATCGTATGGCCATAAGCAGACGACATACAAACAAAATCAACCCAAGGTAGCACGCTTTAATATTACGTACAAGTTTGATAGTAAACCTCCCGGTGGGTACTTGGACGAAGGCGTCAATCTCGTATTGCAAGGTTTTCCGTCAACCGGTAACAAGGAGTTAGGATACCGATAGAGGACTCTTGTGTGGGTTTTTTTGGTGTGGTTTCATGAATAATTTCCTCTTCCACACACAAGCGGGTACTTTTCCTTTTAAACTATAACTTCATCATTCCTAACCACACTAGTTAAGATATCCGGATAGCCCGGATTGCCAGATTAACCTTAAAAATAATAGTGATTGTCTTCTTTAAAATCAACCGGAGTCGAATCAAGCTCCGTCCGACTTGCCATCGACCACCCAAACGACCAAGACATAAAGACTATCAGGTTTAATGGATGTACACGTGTTAGTAAATTTTTTTTTATATATAACACGTTCAAGAGAATAACTACTGCTTCGAAACTCTAACAACTTTTTGTTTATCAAACGCAAACGATGATTAGGATTTATATGCCATTGGCGAGTCGATACCGGATTGGCGCCACGGTGGTGGTTTTCGGCAGGGTGGGTGGCGCCTCGCCATTCGTACTTGTTACCCCCAGCCACCCCCTGGGTCTACTTCATCGAGTCTTGTTGTGACGCGCTCCCGTGCCACTCTGCCTCGCTTACACAAAGCTCTATAGCATCTCGCACATCCTGATCCGGACTCCACGAGGGACCGGTTGCCCACACGCAGCATGAAAGGCGAGGACTCGATTTGTGTTTTTCAACATCCTTCCCCCCCCCATCTGCCCGTTCTGATCTGGATGAAAATGTTGGTCTGGTCGTCGAACCAATGCGGCTGTCTGTTTACGGCACATCTTGCTTGTTCTGGTCCAGATGAACTTGTTCTCTGGCCACCAAACAAAGACGGTTAGATTCTTAACAGTGCATTCTACACATTCTGGTTCAGATGAACTTGTTGCCTGGTCGCCAAACTAAGGTGGTTCAATTATTAACTCTGCATTCTGCACATTTTGGTCCATATGGACTTGTTGTCTGGTCGACCACACTAAGGTGGTTCAATTATTAACTCTGCATTCTGCACATTTTGGTCCATATGGACTTGTTCTCTTCTCGACACACCAATGCGGTTTGACTCTTAGTTAAGAATACTTGAGATCTTGATTGAGACGGCCGGCCGCCTTAGTATCAATACATACATCGGTCTGTGTCATTTTTCTGAAACTACTTTATTCTGTCTTTCTCTTTTCATTATCGATATCGTTCACTTTATTCTGAAAACAAAACGCATCCACAAAGGAGCAGAGAGATTTAAGGCGTTAAACTTAGAATTCCATTGATTGTCATTGATCGGGGAATCTGATTCCTGCTGGCTGCAACGGGATGATTTTTGCCATTGTGGTTTTCACATTAAACTTCTCATCTCCCTATTCTCATGTGAGCTAAATTTGTCACCAAAAATTGTTCTTCTTATTCCTAACCTTAAAATGTAATCATTAAATGATGCATGTGTGAATGTCGCAAATCCTAGAGAAAGACTGAAAACGCTCATTTTTGGTTTTACCATTTTAGAAGGTTTATAATTTAAAAATAAACTAACATAAGCTTTTGAAACAAATTAAAGCTGCATTTTCTACATTTTTTAAACTTTCTACTAAACACTAAGAATAAAGAATCTTATAGAAAATACAAATAAATATATTTATAGTCAACATTGATAATATTTTATTATATTATCAATATTATTTCATCATTATTGATACTTTCTATTAAAAGTGACAGCTACATAGTACAATACATGACGTATGAATATATGAATGATGATTTAGTAACTTTCAAAGAAGTTTCTTCCTATCTAACTGTGTCAATCTCGTTACAAGTTTTTACTGTTTACTTTTTTTTTTTAACGTGAAATATACATTTGATGTTTTTGAGAAGTAACTTGACGCTCTAAATTGTGTGTCTATATCTCAGCTGTGTGCTGTGTAAAAGATTCCTCGGCGATGAACAAGCAGGCGACTGCCCTTTTATCCAGACAAGGGGTATAAATTTCGACATTTGTCATCAGGGCATTCCCCACTCTCCCAACTTACGACGTCCAATAAATGATTCAAGGGTGTGTCCTTCTCACCCTATTTTTTTATAGCACTACTTCGTGGGAGGGAGTGCATGCTCATTGCTCACTCCCCTTCACCCCTCAAAATCTTTGGGGGCACAGGTCAATTATTATAAACCTTGTTACAATAGTTATTCAAAATTAATTATTTATTCTGTATTGATTTAAGTCTAGAATTGATATGCTATTTATATACCTATCCAACAAAAATTCTGATAGGTAAATCATTGTAAGATAAATTTTTCATAAATTCAAAGGTTTCAGAAGTAGGCCTAAATTTTTTTTAGTAATAATTAAAAATCAGACAGTTACTGTTTGCAATATAAATTTTATGCTTGTATCTTTGTTAACGCTTCAGTCTAAGGCATCACTCTAGTGTTGGATTGGCCTGCTAAATACGGGAAGATTGAGTCTCGAATCCATGCAGGTCTACTGAGGGTTGTTTTTCCTAAATGGTTTCTCACTCTCCTTCCACACACATGCGGGTAGATTACCTCACATGCTTTCTTCTCCATGCCTACCCCATTAGAGTAATAATCATTCATGTGTATAACCTGAACAGGTGGTAAAATAAATAAAATCTTGGTCATTTGTATTTAATAAAGCAGCTTTTTTTTAAGTAAAAGTTTTTATTCTTTACTTAATAGATAACGTGAACAAATGTCAATTATTTCAAAAATTAAACTCTAAACGATATTTTGTCATGTAATAATTTTCATAATAATTATGAAAATTATTACATGACAAAACTAATATTGTAATGGCGTTTAATTTGCTGTGTTGTCAAGGTTGCCATAAAACCCATTTTACTTTCTCTTGATCCCTTGGAGAGAGAAGTATTGTGATCGTAAAAAATTGTACTCTAGGTTTTGATAAATATAGACTTTCATGACCTCTCCCCTCCCCCCCCGTCACCCTCTAAACTGAAAAAAGTAGTTTTCGCGTTGCCTTTTGTCCGTCTCTGTGTCTATATCATGGCCTAGAGCCTAAATAATTTTACCGATTTGGCTAAAACTTCTGGGGTTTTCATAGGATTCCCCAAAGGGGTTTTTGGAAATAGATATTTAAGCCTAAAATTAGGCGTAGTGTACTGAAGGGCAAAAATAGATAAATTTGATTTTCTTGAAATCCGTTCTAACGATTTTGATTAAATCTAGTACCTAGAGTGGCTTTTCTGGCTACCCCATTAAAATGACTTAAGCTTAAATTTGAAATTTAGATAATATCTCAACTATCTGAGATTATAACTAACTTATCAGTATCAAGTTTAAGTACTATTAAAATTAATTATCTTTATATGGAATATATTTTTATAAAACCGATAAATATTGAGTTATGATAAATATTTTTTATTTAGTTTAATCATCAAAGATATACTTGTGCTTACTTCTTTTAAATAATGGTCAAATAAATCGTTATTTGAAAACATTATGATAATCATTTATAATAATATAACTAAAGTACATTTTTTTACGAAAAAACGTGGATTGTTTACAGTAAGTCGTGGTGAAAAAGCCTTCTAATATATAACAATTATTTAAATAGTCAACTTTGGCAGAAGACTGGTCTACTTATAACACTACGCCTTAAAATTATAGAATGTAATTAACCCTATGTTTTATAAGTTAAATTTGCACAGCACATGGTTTATTAGTACATAAAAATTGATTTTGTAAAATATTTTAGACTGCAGAAAAAAGGTTGTTCCAACGGCGATCAAACTAAATAGGGAACAATTACCTTGAAGGACAAAGTTTTTAATATAAACCGTGTGAATTGACTTAGACTGATTAGGCCCTTTTTTGCAGGGTTGTGGAGTCTGAGTCGCGGGGTGGTTGACGAAAGAATTTTTGGGTTGAGTCTTGAGTCGGTAGAAAGTTACAGACTCCGACTTCAAAATAAAAACTTATAAATTATAATTTGGGGGGGTGGGCAAATAGTTGAATAAAGAAATTGTAATAAAAAATATATATTTTATGTTCTATGGACGTAAGTAGCTGATGATTCACGTGGTGGTGATGAAATGTCCCGTGTTATACCATTTTAATATTTAGTATTTTAAAATTTCAATATAAATTAATTAGTAATACATTTACTATAGTAAAATTATTTTACTACAGTAAATTCTTTATTACCTACTAACTAATTTGCCATTAATGGAGGAGTTGGAGTCGAGAAGGTTTAGCCTACCGATTCCACAGCCCTCCTTCTTTTTTAATTATTTAAGGAACATCTTTATGGAGGTACAGTCCAAATTTCATACGAAGAGCCTTATGTGACAGCTAGTAAAGCTACTAAATCTACTTTCACTTATTCTTACATCTAGTCATATTATTATTTGCATCTGTCACTTTTGAGATATATTATCAATAAATCTATAGTAATACAGTAAAATGTTATCCATTTTAGCAGCAATTTTTTTCATTAAAAGTTTTTTTCAATGAAAATATGACTATCTAATACATTTAGAAAACGAAATGAATCCTATTATTTCCAGACTATATATTTAATTTTTATCACACCTCACAAATATTGCATTATAATTCTAATATTGACTGTTCTTTTTTGTTGCAGGTAAATACAAAAATGATTATGATTGAAATCACGACACAAAGATGGAATTTTACAGTAAGTGCTCCGTTTGTCACGTTTTACAATACTTGGAGAATAATTGATGTATTTTTATTACTAAAGCATTTTCTATTAAAATAAAGACGTTGGCATTATTTTAAACATGTAATTTTGAAACTACTTTAAGATGGAAAATAAAAAACTTTTATAAATGTATCTTTTAACTAGATGTGTATTTGTATATTTAATTTTTATTCACACATTTGCAGGTTGCTAAATTATTCTGGTATTGGGCCCGTTTTATTATTTAAATATTCATGGTTGTGTACTATCTTTGTATAAAATACTTTAAAATAGTCATCATATCGTTAAATAATATCTGTTTTGACTGAAAGAGACAAGGCGTAGGTCTCTTTTCTGTATGAATATATGAGGTTTTTGTTCATGTCCCGCAAAAGGACTTTAAATCCATTACTGTTTGGAGACTGTGACCCGAGTCAGTTTTTTATTCAAGCCATATATTTTCCAATACAGGCTTGCTAGGCCTGTCGTAGCTTCATTTGTTATATAATCTAACTTAAGACTAGGACAGGCACAACATCCATTCCTCGGCCGTTAATTTATCAATATGAAAGGATAAACCCATATTTTCATCAATAATAAAATTTCGTCCATTCCGGGAATCAAGTCCGGGACCCTTAGCTCAGTAGACAGACACGCTACCGACTGAGCTACGGTGTTAGACCTCCCACTATAAGGGAAAATTTACGGTGCAGATTGCAAAGTTTTGGAAGTCTTCTCTTATCGATAAACCCTGGCTTTCAAATTATTGTCTTTAAAAGTGTCTCGAAAAAACAATATATTAATTTCTACTACATTTAGTATAAACTCACCCGCCTCGGTGGCCTAGTTAGCTAACGCACCAGTCGTGTTGAGCTAGACCACCGAGGACGGGGAGATTGAGGTTCGAATCTCGGTCGGGTGAACTGGGGCTGGTTTTTCCTAAATGGTTTTACACTCTTTCCANACTTCACTGTATCGAATGCCTTTTTTAAGTCAATGAAACCGATGTAACCCACCTCGGTGGCGTAGTTGGCTAACGCGCTAGTTTCGTGTTGAGCTTGACTGCCGAGGACGGGGAGATCGAGGTTTGAGTCTCGGTCGGGTGAACGGACTCTAAATGGTTTTCAACTCTCTTTCCACGCAAATGCGGTTTCACTTCCTCTAAATTCAACCTTCCCAATTCTTAATCCATTAATGTAATTAGTACTTAAAGCGTATAAACCAAACGGGTAGTAAGACGTGGTGCTAAATATATATATAAACTCATTTTGTGCTCTTAGCACCTAAAATCCCACTTTATTATATACCTCATCTACTTTTGAAATAAGCTAAGATTGGTTCGAATCCTGATTGTGTCGAATTAGATAATCTTTAGTAAAGATAACTGAGCTCATTGATCTAACGCGCTAGTTTCCAACCTTTTGCAAGGTGCGAACCAAATGTTTGTCTATCGAGACCATCGCAACCCCTTGATAACCTACAAGCATTCAAATCCTAGTTTTTAAACGATTACTTTCACTGAATACTACAAACTGTCTAGGTTATTCGCATTAAACAATGTGCGTGTGTAGGTACAATTTAAAGGAAATATACCTTTATTTTCGTGGAAGGAGAAGAGATAAACTATTTAGGAAAAATTATCCACGGTACACCGTTCGAATCCCGTCCTCATCCCTTACAAAACAAACGAGCGATACATTAAGCCCTCGTGCATTATTTAATTACTATAAATTGCATATCTATTGATTATATTAATGTGACTAGGATGACGCAGAAGAGAATAAACGAGCATCGCGAGTATTTTGGAAGTTATGCTAACAGCGCCACTCGCTTAAACACGACTCCTACAGCAAACAGTGTTAGCAAGCAGCTTTTAGAGTAGAATAATAACAAATAATCAAAGTATCAACCAAACAATTTTAATAACTTCAACCATTTATATTCATATTTGAATATTGCACCCTCCTAAAACCATCAAAATCACTTCAAGAAGGAAATAAAGGATACATCCTCAATCAGCCTTGTTACCCCACCCGAATTACGCAGTGACCTCCAGGTTGGAAACTACTAGTCTAACCAGAGACTTAAATATGTTTTTTTTATTAACTTAATCCAAAAACTTAAGGGCCGTCCTCAAATTACGCAAGGCTTTTTTCCCCCTAATTTTTGAACACTTCCTTTATCCCTCCACGTCAGAGATCGTAAGATCTACAGTCACTCCCCTTCCTCCTCCAGCCCCCTATCTTACGTAATTTTTTACTATTTGTATATTATATTATTTTAATCGTTAAATTATTTTTAGACATAAGGATTGGTGATAAAAGCAAGCGATAAAAAAATTAAGAAGACTAAAATTTCAGTAAAATTAGGTGTTACATATAAGTAATAGATATACGAGGGAAATTTTAAAATTGATACATTTTATTTTCTGACCACAAACAACTTTTATTTTTATTTTTTAGATTTTGTCTTACTATAAACATTAATAATTAGACCTTACTTAATATGGATACTGACCCCCCTACTCGTAAGAAAATGCAAGAAAATACTGAGGTCGCCTCCAAAAAAAACCTTTAAGGGATTTAAGGACGCATTCTTAGCTCAATTGCTAGAACACCTTCATATTGACATAAATTAAACCACTCAACAAAATTTTCAATTGGGTGTTTCAATATTTTTCTAATAAGTTGTTTTCCATCTTCTTTCAAACGAATGCTTGTTCATTTTAGTAAATTTCAGCCTTTTCATCAAACGTCCTTAGTCATTTTATGTTGCAGAGAGTCCGAATGCAGCCGCATTAGCAAAGACGTCGCTCGATTGTTAGACTAGACTCCCAGTGACCGAGAGATTGAGGTTCGAATCCCGCTTGGGTGTACTAAGGTTTTTTCTGTAAATGGTTTTCCACCCTCTCTCCATGCAAATGCGTGTACACTCTCCCTAAATTCAACCTTCCTCATCTCTAACTCACTAGCGTAATTAGTTATTATAAGTATAACCTGAACAGATAGTAAGATGCAGTGTTTTCAAAAGACATCACACGACTACAAACTAACTTAATTTTGGTACATACGCAATCCCCACCAAATCCCTATACTTTTAAATACATCCCTATGAAAAGGGACACCCCAATTCCACCAATTCTGGATTATTTTAGGCCATATCCGGGAATAGAACCTGAGACTTTTAAACTGAGCAGTCAAACGCTCTACCGAGGAAGTTAAAAAGCTGGGAGTAGAATCTAAAGATTAAAAAAAAATCATTGAGAGAATCTTTTAGTCACGTAATAACAACGAAAATGGTTTCTTCNCTCTGTATCCACACGCGCTTGCAGTTGTAAATAAAGATTGTTCACGCTCAGGTGGGAAGTGTTGGCGCGTGAGGCGTGAGCAGATGTCTGCATTACCGACTTTTGTGGAGGACCGTGTCCTGTTTAGAAACAACTCTCCTCGTCCGGTTAACCCAATCTAGGAATTGTCACGTGTCACTCGTTGGGCGCCGCTGTAATTGGCCCCTATAAGTCACCGCGATGATGCCTTATAGAAACCCCCCCCTACCCCTCACCGCACCACTTTTTCATTCCGTGGTTACCTCTTTAGACACCCTTCTTCTTGTCACGAGAACTTTAAAAAAAAAAAAAGTTCCTCACGTTCCGGTGGTGTAGCCCGTTATGATTCGTATCGGATGTAGCGTGACGATACGTGCTGTTTTTTGAAGTTTTGTCCTACGGAACAGGCGGGTAGTAGATACATCATTAGGTACTGGGTTTTATACAAGTACTTCCAAAAGTAGGCCTACTTCTTTTTGAATTTGGATAACAAAATTTAGAATTTAACAGCGCTACCGCAAGGAATTTAACCCTCGAGTTTATTTTTCCCAAGAGTTTTATTTACAGGTTATATTTCACAAAGCAAAAATTTGATAGTTAAAAGACCTTTCAGAACGGACCTCCCACCAAAATCTGGGAATACCAACATCTTTCAAAGATGTTTCTTGATATGAATTAGTAACGAAAATTAAGTAAGTAATTTTGTGTTTAAAATATTTTTTTTATCCCTCTCCCTTTTTTTCTCCTATATACTAGATTTTCATTTTTTATAACGTATTTTTTTTTTGTAGGTACTGCTTTAAAAAAACGTTTACCATACCTTTGAGGATAGAATCACTTACAGCCAGTAAATTGGTGCCAAAGCTTTAAACACTATCAAACACAGTGCTTAATGGTTTGAATTAAAGAGTTTATATGGCAACACTGTTCCCATTCTTACCTTGTTGGTGCTGTCACCATCATTTGTTGGCTCCTATCTATATTTGGGTCTGATGGTTATCCAAGTCTTGTCTTTTGTTTGCATTTCCAAAACAAACAAACAAGATACCTTTGCGACATTGTGCTACATAACATTTAAAGGAGTCTTTGTAAATGATTATAGTCATTTGAAATGCAAATGCAATCTTTTTAGCACACTATACAGATATATAAGTATGTTGGTAGCCATATAACTTTATTAAATTGATGTTGACGTCACTATGAATTAATTCAGTTGGAGACACTCACATGTTTAGATTTATAGCTGTTAAACACTAAATAAAATGGTATCACTACGGAATTAATTCTTTTAGAGGATACAAAAGAATATTTAAAACTAAACATTAGCCACATCTTACTATATTTAGCTTACAAATTTCTTAATTATTATTTTTCTAAAGTAAAAGGTGAAGAAAACGTGATTTGGTATTTTAATAAATAAAACTTAATTAAGTCACAGTGTCACTTGTTAATTAAGTACTGCTATAACATTACTGATCACTCATACTTTCTCCACCAGGAATAGTTTCCGATAAGTACAAACATGCTGCTCATTGCCACTTTCTTCTACAAGAATATTTTCCGACAAGTACGACATCATTGCTCATTCATACCTTCTCCTCTAGGAATAGCTTATGCCAAGTACGACATCACTGCTCATTCATACTTTCTCCTCTAGGAATAGTTTCTGCCAAGTACTACATCACTGCTCATTCATACCTTCTCCTCTAGGAATAGTTTCTGCCAAGTACGACATCACTGCTCATTCATACCTTCTCCTCTAGGAATAGTTTCTGCCAAGTACGACATCACCGCTCATTCATACCTTCTCCTCTAGGAATAGTTTCTGCCAAGTACGACATCACTGCTCATTCATACCTTCTCCTCTAGGAATAGTTTCCACCAAGTACTACATCACTGCTCATTCATACTTTCTCCTCTAGGAATAGTTTCCTCCAAGTACTACATCACTGCTCATTCATACTTTATCCTCGTGGAATAATTTCCGCCAAGTACTACATCACTGCTCATTCATACTTTATCCTCGTGGAATAATTTCCGCCAAGTACTACATCACTGCTCATTCATAATTTCTCCTCGTGGAGTAATTTCCGTCAAGTACTACATCACTGCTCATTCATACTTTCTCCTCTAGGAATAGTTTCCACCAAGTACTACATCAATGCTCATTCATACTTTATCCTCGTGGAATAATTTCCGCCAAGTACTACATCACTGCTCATTTATACCTTCTCCTCTAGGAATAGTTTCCACCAAGTACTACATCACTGCTCATTCATACTTTATCCTCGTGGAATAATTTCCTCCAAGTACTACATCACTGCTCATTCATACTTTATCCTCTAGGAATAGTTTCTGCCAAGTACTACATCACTGCTCATTCATACTTTCTCATCTAGGAATAGTTTCTGCCAAGTACGACATCACTGCTCATTAATACCTTCTCCTCTAGGAATAGTTTCTGCCAAGTACGACATCACTACTCATTCATACCTTCTCCTCTAGGAATAGTTTCCACCAAGTACTACATCACTGCTCATTCATACTTTCTCCTCTAGGAATAAGTTTCCACCAAGTACTACATCACTGCTCATTCATACTTTCTCCTCTAGGAATAGTTTCCGTCAAGTACTACATCACTGCTCATTCATACTATCTCCTCATGGAGTAATTTCCGCCAAGTACTACATCACTGCTCATTCATACTTTCTCCTCGTGGAGTAATTTCCGCCAAGTACTACATACACTGATCATTCATACTTTCTCCTCTAGGAATAGTTTCCGACAAGTACTACATCACTCCTCGTTCATACTTTCTCCTCGTGGAATAATTTCCGCCAAGTGCTACATCACTGCTCATTCATACTTTCTCCTCGTGGAATAATTTCCGCCAAGTACTACATCACTGCTCATTCATACTTTCTCCTCGTGGAATAATTTCCGCCAAGTACTACATCACTGCTCATTCATACTTTCTCCTCGTGAAATAGTTTCCTCCAAGTACTACATCACTGCTCATTCATACTTTCTCCTCGTGGAATAATTTCCGCCAAGTACTACATCACGGCTTATTCATACTTTCTCCTCGTGGAATAGTATACGCCAAGTACTACATCACTGCTCATTCATACTTTCTCCTCGTTGAATAATTTCCGCCAAGTACTACATCACTGCTCATTCATACTTTCTCCTCGTGGAATAATTTCCGCCAAGTACGACATCACTGCTCATTCATACTTTCTTCTCGTGGAATAGTTTCCTCCAAGTACGACATCACTGCTCATTCATACTTTCTCCTCCAGGAATAGTCTCCGCGAAGTATGACATCACTGCTCATTCATACTTTCTCCTCCAGGAATAGTTTCCTCCAAGTACGACATCACTGCTCATTCATACTGTCTCCTCCAGCAATAGTTTTCTCCAAGTACATCACTGCTTATTAATACTGTCTCCTCCAGCAATAGTTTACACAAAGTACGTCATCTGGCACTGACTCCATGCCAGAGCTAATATTGTGCACATGCTCGACGGTTTTGTTTGCGCTCTCTCGTGTCATGCACATTACCCTTGATGTCGGTCACATCTCCTCAAATATCGCGAAGATGTGTACCTTGGGCAAACAACTGGGCGGTTTTGAAGCGCAGAGTGGAAGCCGACACGGCAAAATTTGTTGATACCTAAGCCAAAAATTAATTAACACCGCCGTGACGCATCTTTCTGCAAATAACAAAACGGCTTACCTTTATTAGATCCTTAAACTCTAGATAAGAGATTGAGAAGACTTGACTTGTACTATCACAAAAAAAAAATGCGTCTATTATGTTAGCATTTCTTATGTCGTCAATTAAATTTTATGATTTTCAATTCTAAAGCTTTATGAACAAACTTCAAATAGTTTTTATTTTGTTTATCTTAACCTTTTACTGGTACTTAGATATAAATACACAATGGCGTGTGGAAAAAAAAAAGGTTATTTGGGGGCGTTGATTCTATTGGATTTAACATAACGTTTACTTAGAAACTAACTTGATATTGGAAATAACATGCATAGCACATGCACGTTACTAACCTCAACCTCAGAAAGTCTAATGAAATGCTTGTAGACATTGTTTGGTATCGACTGTAGGAGGTTAAACTCCAAATATAAAGGTTTTAAACTGCTGTTTAAAAAAATAAAGCCTTTATTCATATTTATTCTCTTTAATAGATGATTAAGGAAATATTTGTGGTTAGATACTAGTTTTCTTATTCAACAATATTTAACCACAAAGAAGGCCAAAATATTCATGATTTGTTTTAAATATTGAATGCAATCATTCGTGCAGTGTGAACAGTATTTGGGTAAAACTTATGGACAGTCATTTTGGACAAGGTATTGTCTAATTTATTGTAAAAAATAATTGTGCTGTGTTTACTGGGCAGTAAAATATACTCGGTCGCAAAGCGCAAGGAATCCACGATAGAGCGGGAAACTTTAATCTGCAACCGGAGCACGTCATAGCGTCCTTACACGACGCCGTAAAACAAAAAGAGGGACCTTCAAGGTGATGTTATCGGGGACCCAATACATTGTCCCCTCTTAGATTTCTTACACCCCCCCCCTCGTCCCCTCTCGTGAGAGACCGAGGGACAAATAACACCAGACAAGTGGTAACATACGGGTTTAACCCTTCTCTCGACCCTTGCGCCGTGATACATCACTCTTGTATGCTAATAAGCTACCACTTCCAAATCTTTAGTAGGAACGAGGAGCGGGGAGTTATGTTTCGAAACAAGAGGCCGGGTATCCCGTAGATTCATATTCAGCGAGGACCTATCTTTTTTATTTATTTTTTAAACAAAATAAAGATTATGCTAAAAAAAAGAATGTCCTTGTAAAAAGCAAATATTTGTTCATGTGTTGTCCTTTTATTACCCTCTTTGGCAACTTAGTAAAACTATAAATTCCGGCAGGCATTTATTTGACAAGTATCGCCGATTTTATATAGTATGTTTCAAAAAGTCACGAATTTAATTGGGAATAAATTTAGGGGGAACCTCAATCAAAATATCATCCAGGATACGAATGCCGATTACCCTGGTCACAGATGAGTCTGACGACTCGGCCTGCCAACGTATCCCGCGTTAATTTCACTGGCTCTCGACTGAGGTGCGGTGGCGTAGTTGCCTAACGCGCCAGTCGTGTTGAGCTAGACCACCGAGGACAGGGAGCTCGAGGTTCGAATCTCGGTTGGGTGAACTGAGGATGGTTTTTCCTAAATGGATTTCCTATTTCCCTCCACGCAAATGCGGGTTCACCTCCTCTAAATTCAACCTTCCCAATTCCTAATTCATTAGTGTAATTAGTACTTAAGCGTATAACCCGAACGGGTAGTAAGAACGTGGTGTTAGATAATAAAAAATCTACTGAGGTGAAATAACTCACTAGAGTAGTTAATAAATGCAGATAGCTCTAATGGGTAGGCCCGACTAAGACGCGGTGAGAAAATAATTATAATAACGTACCTTAAACAAAAAGGGAGAGGGGGGAGGAATATCGAACACAAAGTAATTTGAAAGTAATCACAATAATAATGGTAACTTAGCAAACGCTCAAATTAATTAAGATATGGGAAATAAATAAGGAATTGATTTTGGAAAAAATAAAATTCCAATCAATAAACACCTTGAGAAAGTCTAGGAATTTTATTTTTCACAAAAATATATACATTGTATCCTCTCCACCCCTTAAAAATAATTGTTACTTTTAATTCGACTATTGTTATTTATTTACTAATTAAAACCTTCCGACCTTTCAACCGAACGACTCTTCCACCTCAAATTGTATACGACGTTGCAGTATAGAAGCATTTTGTATGTTGGTAATAAAAGGACAACAAACGAACAAACGGCGCCATGTTTTCAAAAACCGGCCCTGATCTATATTATATGACACAACCCTTCGGTGGTAACGTGTGTAAGTCATTCAACTGTCTCGATGGTGAGAATGCCCTGCACTTAAAAAAAAGAAAAAAAGAAATTCCCCTCCTTCCTTTCCGTCGTTCTTGATGGAGTTAATTAGTTTGAATGAGAGGACGCGTCGTTTATTACCAAGAGTGGCGCTGGACACTTCAGCTGCTTGACAATCCCATTTGCGAGCTCTCGGTAGGGTTGACCAAGTAGTGGCTCGCAGACAAACGGGGCACACTTGAGCTGCTTGACAATCCCATTTGCGAGCTTTTGGTAGGTTCATTAAATACCAGTCCCTAGGCCAAACAGGAAATGGAGTTTTATGTATTATTATGCTTCTGTCTTTTCGGTTGTCATTGCTTCTATAAGCTGAATTCAGTAGATTGTAAATTCTAGTGTCCTTAATCAAATTACAGACCAATTTTCATAGGACGAACCTTATATGACACTTAAAAAATTACAAGATCAACTTTCATCTATTCATATGTCAAGCCATGTGAGTAGATAATAGCCACATCTGGCTAAGCAAGATGGCTACTGCTAAGCCCCTCCACCTCCCCCCCCCACTCCCTATTATTTTTACCAATTTGATAATGCTCACCCAGGAAAGTAACTTTCCATTAGGGTTCAACGATAAACATTGTAAATAAATGTATTCAATAATAGCAAAGCCAACCAACTACATCACTCCTTATGCATATATTATTAGCGTTAATGAGCTTTACTCTAATAGGAACAAGAACCTAAGGTGATTAAAAGAATATATGTGGGTTCAAGATTTACTTTTGTATAAAAACCCCATTTGACCAATTCTCTTGATCCCTACGCGTACCTTCTACTGGCTTTCACAAACCTAAAAGTAGATTTGTTAACTTCTTAAGACGATCAGACTGTATAAGGAAAATATAAACGGTTAATTCTGTTTGTTTATTCTCTCTATGGGCAATATATTAATACATCTTAAGTGGACCTTGAAAATATGTTTAACATAAGTGGTTTTCTGTAAATATCCTCGTCCAAAAGTTCTCAAGCAACATTGAAGCAAAATCAGTCGACCCTGTGTTATTTTATCCACAAACTGGCAATAATCCAAAAGGGGGAGGACGATTCATACATATATTGGCCTTCAGCTCCTTTCTTTTTTTGGGGGGGGTTCTTGAAAACATCTTAATAATAAACCCGTTCTGCTATTTATTTATTTAATTTGCATGTTTAAAATAAAATCATCATTGTCAATGTGAACGCGTGCTTTATTTATGGCTGTTTTATGCACTTTCGTAAGTGGTTCACAGGTTTTTTTCTTAACACTTTGGAGGTTAGAAAATATTATTTGAGTAAGGTAAAAAAAAGAGTACTTATCTATTGTCAGATTTTCAAAAGAAGAGCCCCACAAAACTTATAGAAGAGTAACTAGATCAACTTTCCCATATTCATACGTCAAGTCATATGATATATAACTATCACTTTTGATAGATATTATCAATTCATATAAAATAACTATCAATATAGTAAAGCCCGCTTCGGTGGCTGCATGTTATAGCGCGCTACCCTCATGTTCGATTTGACTGCCGAAGACGGAAAGATCGGGGCTCGATCCTGGTTGGGTGCATCGAGGGTGATTTTTCCTAAAGGGTTTACCTATCTCCCTCCTCGCAAATACTGGTAGACTTTCTCTAAGTTAAACCTTCTTAATATCTAACACACTAGTGCACTTGGTACATATGCGTACAACCCGAACGAGTATTATATATACTGTATATATATATATATATGTCTGTATTTTCTAAATAGTTCTCCTTAAAAAATTGAACTGTATTTCATATTCATAGTAAAGAAGGGATAGATAAAAAAAAGATTGCTTTGTGTTATTAAATAAATGTTTTAATTCATATTAGTATAGTAATGAACATATAAATTCATAATTTTGGTTTTGGACTAGTTGATAAATAATTATTTAGTTTATTTAAGTAGTAATGAGGATTTTAAGAAAGAATTATTGGTTCATGTTTGACCCATTCTTAAGCTAAGCCATTGTGTTGAAGCTAAATAGATGTCTGATTCGGGATGGTAAAAAATCAAGTTTCACGTAATTTAAACTATGGCTAGGTTTAGTTATAAAGATATTATTCAATTCGCTATTTAATGTCTTACTCTCAATATCATTAGTAATGAAACATCCTTCTAGAGTAATGAAAGCTATCTAATATTAGCTGTAAACATTTGTATATAATTATTTATAATATTATTGCAAATTACGGATCGATTACAAAGTGTGTTTGGCTATACTCGTATTATTTGGGCTTCCAGTTCTCATTTCCCTTAATGAAACAAACCACTCTAAAGCAGTTTTTTCTTCATTGTTTACGTCTTTCTGTAATAGGCCTACCTATGTGGGGATACAAAACTCGCCATTCAGTGGACTAATAAAACAAATGTGCAAATATTTGGTATTTTGAAAATTTGAAAATATTTTTATATCGAGTTTATTTATTTTATTGTATATTTATTGACTGTATCCAATATATTTAGGCTATATCAAGCTTGTCTGTGTGCAGGATATATATATATATATATATATATATTTACTGGCTGTATCCTGAATTTAAATAGGGACAAGGGGGAGGAGAATACTGTAAGAAAATTAAAATTATTGTGTTTGTGAAAAGGCGTGTAACATCTAACAAATATGCTAATATATGTATGTATTTAAAAAAAAATCTAACACATCTTCGCAAACATCAAAGTGTTAGGTGTTATTATTTTATTTCTGGAAACATACAAAAGCAAAAATAAAGTTATAAAGTTTTCAAAATCGGTAAAAAGAATGGTTATAGTCGAAACAATGACCAAACTCATTCTTACACTACAAATTGACGAAACACCTAATAAAATTACTGTCTTAGGTATTTCCTTACAATGTTAATACTCATTTTTAACTGTGCATACTATCTATCATTGATTTATTACCTTAATGGTCTTTTAGAGGTTGGGGGAGGACTAATTCCCTCCTGGAAAATCCCCGTTTGATACGTCTCACATACGGATATATTTACTGAGATTTAAAAAAAAAATCTAAAACCACTTTCTAAGACCCAAAAAAGGCTAAGATTTTTAATTGAAGAGCCGGTGGAAACTAAAAACCAAACCCTTCTCGTCCCCTTTTTGTGTCTATATAATGTCTAAAAGAAGTACAATTTTATACACCTCACTTGTTTGACAAAGGTTTTTTTTCTTATATTTATATATATATATATATATATTTATATTTATATATATATATATATATATCTCTTCAGTTCACACAGGTGGTTTGAATTCTCACGACCATAAAGAGGTATGTTGTGAAAAGATTACCGGCGTGTTAAAAAGTGTGATATTAACTACCATACAAGTATCAGTCACTCAGACATGGTACAAGACTCGAGAAGATGTAAAAGTTAGTGACAACATCCACGAGAAAACATTTTTATTGTGTTGATTTGCATACAAGAGAAGATATACTAACACATTAGTGTGCACTCACTAAATAGTTTGTATTTGTTTAATAAACTCAGGACTTGAAGAGTTATTTTTATTTGTATGAGGAAAGTGTTAAGTAATTTTCGTCTACATGTACATAAAAGGAGACTTGTATCAGATAAAGGTTCCGTGTGTAAAAATAAATAAGTAAATCAACCTTGATCTCCATGCTCTTTAATTTTAAAAAGGGAAGCAAAGTTTTTCCACATTAGAGCTTAAATGCGTCACATGCCCATCAACTCTGTGATACAGTCGGCTCTAAATCGTAAATTTATACTAACACTATTGTACGATAATTTCTTACTAAACATTAATGGAGATAAAATTCCTAATACATAACTTTGTTGCAATATTAAATTATAGTGGAATAAAAACTGCATTTAAAAGGCCGGTTTTGAGCATAGAACAAAAAGGGCCTACTGATTTTGCCGGGAAAGGTATTTTCACACAACTTCCAGCGTTCTTTTACATGCCACAATCGACATGGGACCGACGGCTTCACTTCCCCTCCGAAGGTAGTTGCGATACGGATTTTTATCGCTCAAGAAAATTTCGTTGACCCCGGCTGTGTTTGAACCCATGAACATCGGGTCCTTAGACGAGCACCTTACCCCAAGACCCCAGAGGTCAACCCGACTAATTAATTGGAATTAAATTAATCGAGAGATCCCAACTGCAAAATTTTGCAAGTATGTTTAATTAAACCTAAAGGCGTTAACACCATAAACATTATCAAATAAAGCAATTTTAACAGCGATTTCAGTTCTCTAACTCATCGACTAGAGCGTTTAGTGGTTGGACGCAAAAGGGCTACCAACTCTGGATTGGCAAAATAAATAAGATATTGCTCCAGTAGAAACGTAGTTTAATTTTCTTCACGTGGGGATAGCAACAGCAGTTTTTGAACATTTTTCATGAGCGCATTAGCATTTGATAATAAACTTAAAATGAAGAGAAAAAGTTGTAAAGAAATTCCAGAACATCCTCAACAAACATTCAAGCGTAGATATTATCACCATGTAAAGAAAATTAAACTTTGTTTATGCTGGATAATTATTTAATTTCTTTTGACCAAAGAAGTGTTGATATAAAAACTTGCTTATAACCTGGACAGGTAGTCAAACGCGGTGAATAAAAAGATAAAAGAATATATAAAAACTGCAAAAACGCTGATCTTTTCTTGTGTCCCCTACACCATAAAGAATAATAGGATAATATTGAGTCCTGACTGATCATATTTGAATGCAAAACTGTTCCAGAAGGAGACATGTCGTGCGCCACACATCAAATGAATAGTTTCATACTTAAAGCACCTTGTCTCCCCCTTCCCCCATCCCTTCACCCCTCTCCTGCCAACACTTGGAAATGCTCGGGGAATACTTGATGGCTGTTTGGTTAATATTCTTTGCACAAGCTCGTGAAACCTTGTTTGTCTAAGCTGGGTTTTGTCGTTCTAACTATGATGTCGTCATATGGACCATTCTGTCCATAGCAGCAGTTTCGCCATTAGCTTTTAAATATTAAAAAAAAAAAAAATCAACTAAGCAGAAGTGAAATGTAAAACTGAAACTAATATGCTTAAACACGCCCTTTGCTTTATAAATATTTTACTAACAAATACCGTATCTGACTTTATAATTTAAAAAAATATGTTTCATACCGATCTGAATTTTCAATAGTTTTGAAGATTAAATATAAATAAATGTTGGAAGATGAAAATATAAAATGAACGTAACTACTCCTAAACTGTGAACCAAATTCAAAAGCCAACAGAACCAACACTCGACACTTTTAATTTTCCTTTAGTATTGTCATGACCACATATAATTTGGTTGAGTCCACTGAAAAGGAAATATCTATAGTCGGATCTCGGCGGGAGGGAATTTAAAAAAAATACAAAAAAATATAAATGTCTAATTATGTATATATTTTTGCGGTCAACGTTTATAAATATTTTACTTTATTGTCAGTACGATTCCAAAACATATTGGTGGTATTAAAATAGCGTACAACCCGAACGGAAAATTTGTATGAATGTAAAGTCACAGTTTTAGTTACCATGACTTCGTATTAAAATAGGACTCAACACAGGCGCTCTCTTGTTTTTTTTTTGTTTTTTTTGCGTATGTATTGGGTCAAGTTACATCAGTCGTAGAGAAATGGCTGAGGTGGTACAAATGCTTAGTGAGGGCAGTCAGTCTCTAGCTAATGATTATATTGAAAAGTACAAAGTTGTCTGTGACCCGCCTCGGTGGTGTAGTTGGCTAACGCGCTAGTCGTGTTGAGCTCAATTTCCGAGGACGGAGAGATCGAGGTTCAAATCTCGGTCGGGTGAACTGAGAGTATTTTTTATAAATGGTTTTCCACTCTCCCTCCACACAAATGCGGGTTCACTTCCTCTAAATTCAACCTTCCCATTTCCTAATCCATTAAGCGTAGTTAGTACTTAAGTGTATAACCCGAACTGGTAAGACGCGGTGCTAAATTAATTACAATGTTGTGTACTAACCTATTTACAATTCCTCCTCGAGTTATGTAATTTGTTTCCAAAGCCTTTCATTATTATTAATCAAACAAAAATGGGCAAATTAAGTTGTTGTTTAGAACTTCAAAATTGAGTTTTATGAAAGGGCTATTCACATTTATTCATGCTTATCTGACAATTTTTAAAACTATTATACCAACTTTCATGCATTAATACTCTAATATTCATGGCCTAAAGCTACATTATAAAGACTTTAAACTTTGTTAATGTTGATTCATCTTTTATTTTATATATTTATATGATTTTTTTTTCTAAAACTGGAATGATAAAACGATCTTAAGGTGAATAATATCTAAATTACTGTACATATGGCAACACTGGTTAGCGATGGCGAGAAGGCGTAGTCTAAGGCGCCGACCTGGAGGCCAAGACATTTTATAGGCTTCCTCCACAAAACCTTGTAAAGACAACGCCCTTGAATGTTTAAAGATTTCGTGCATTTTTGATCTGTACTATAGACTATTAGCGGCTGAGCCTCAAAGTAACCCTAGGGCAAACAGAGCAACCAAATATTTTTTTTTCACTTGGTCATTGAGATATATAAATAAATTCTCTTTTGGCCTACACGCACTGATGGACACTCAGATTAAATGTAAAGCTCGTATAGTCGTTTTCCGTAGACCGAGATTGTCGCGCGTTACTCCTACTCGCGAACCTCTTATGTGATATAGTTAATTAAATAATGTATATATTAACACAATTTACAAGTTTTATTTGCACATATTAAGATGCTACATTCAAGAAATTGCCACAATAGCACCCGCGCCTCTTCATCGCGTCCCTCTCTTAGAACACCTCGTTAACAAGTGCTGCAAATTATTCATACCCCCCACCAGTTTCATGGCTATAACATTAATTTTGATACTGAGAGCTGCTGAACTCTTGCGAGCACAAGCAAAACTACCTTTTAAAAAGAAATCAAAATAAATACAGTTTTCAAATGAAAAATATTGCTCTCTTTCTCGCACTCACACTGCGAGGTTTTTTTCTTTAATAATTACTAGAGCTAGAAACAAGCAAACCAAATGTTCCTGACCCGTAGCCTGCTCGCACGTGTACGGAAATGAATCAACAACAGTACAGTGCGACTAATAGATTTGACACAAACTTAATTTAATTACACCAAAAGCTATGCAATAAAGCAGGATCATTACAAGATATCAGGGAACTCCAATACCGCTCGGGTATACTGAGTGGTTTTTTTTTATAAATGGTTTCCTACTCTCCCTCCTTCAGGCAAAGGTGGACACATTTAATTTCACTTCTACCCACCTCATCTTTACCCTGATAGTTTACAGTAATTGAAAGGCTTATAGCCCGAAAGGGGGATGCGTTGGTGAAGGGAAGAGATATAAAAAAAGTTTGAATCTGAGCTGCTTAGTTGCTTCAATTAGAAAATCTCAACTCTTATCTAAATTCAACCGGAACTATCACTTCGCTTTGCCTTGTGGTTCAAGGTCATTTTATTTCAAAATCAAAACCTCTAAAATATCGACACCGCACTGCAACAATGTTAATCCTAAAAAAAAAGTGTATTTTTTAAAAAAAAACCTCAGAATATCTAAATATATATTTCAAAGGTTATATTTAAAGCATATATTTATTAAAGATGTTATTTAATTAATCAAAATATGCGGCCCAAGGTGGTATGGAAGAGAACGCGAGAAAAGGCCAGTGTTTCGTCAGTTTTTAATAGCAAAACTTTTTTTTTTTGCTAAAATAAATAAGATAATGCTCTAATAGAAACATATAGTTTAATTTTCTTCACAGAATGATATCAACAGTTGTTGAATATCTGTCATGAACATAGCGGCATTAGATAAGAAACTCTTTTAATGAAGATAACAAGTTGTCATGAAATTACATGTCACTCTTGACAGATATTCAATAACTTTTGATACCATAATGTGAAGAAAATTAAACCGTGTGTTTCTACTGGAACAATTTTTTTTTGTTTGCTATAAAAATGCAAAAACATGGGCCTTTTCTTGCGTCCCCTACAACTCCATGCATACAAATCCATTCTGTTCAAACTGTTTCATATGGTTACAGAAAAGTCAATTATTTTTGAATGTAACACTTTTGCACCAATATATATATTATATAATATGACCATAGTCTAATTTTTGCGTGGTCCTACCCCCCGCTTTCCCCCATGATGTATTAATCTCAAAGACATGTATGTTAAAAGTTATCTTCTCTGGTCCAGCGACCCTCGGAGAACTTTATATTTAATGAGGCGAGGAGAGTAGTTATCTATACAGGGCTTTCTACTCGTTGACCGCGGACCGACGTTGATCCGCAACGAGGCGTTAGCAAAAACAGTATAATCTCTAACTCTTCTTCGTATGTATTTTTACGTACCCCCTCCTCCCCCCCTGCAACCAACACCAGCCAATCATTTTCCACTTTACAAACCGATAAGGGACAATCCGTTACGCACACAATATTAAACAAATAATATCAACTTCATTTATAGTTTTTAATACTTGAGTTTATTAAGCAAAATGTTTGCACTTTAAAAAAATAACACCATCATATACCCCTGCTGACCATCACATACCTCCCTTACACTGACGTTCCCTTCGGTGAGAGGGGCTAAAGTGAGCTAAACTGAAGTCAGTGCCATTTCGAATTTAACAATCATGAAAACCTCATTTAAATAACCAACTTTGTTGCGATTGAGGGGATCTAGCATCACTCAAAATTTATTTTAAATTATTATTATTTAATAATAAATTAACTGAATTCTATGTATCAAAACATAAGTCATAAGTGAATCGGAAGACTAAAATTACTAAAACATTTATTTTTTGTTAGATCTGTGTATTTTATTTGATATTATCTTAGTATTATTCTGTGGATGTTTTATTCACCCCGAAGTTTAGGCTATCAGAAGAGGTTTTTATTACTTATGAGCCATAAAGATCTGGCTGAAGAAGAGGTTAAAGCGTGTCATACCAGAGGTTAGGCATTACCGCGTCGTGGGGTGGGGTGTCAATCTTAAATGAAGACTCCGCATCCAGGAATCTCGCCGCATTTACGTCTCTTTGTATCTTCCCGACTCAATCTGTATGAAATGAGGCGCATGCTTTGGTTTTAATTTCGTTCTTTGTTCTGGACTCGCTCATGCGTACACCCTGACCACATACTGTCGGTAGCTTCCTTGCGGGCAACGAACTGGATTCGTCACTAGTGGTCCGTTCCCATGACCTGTCTGCGGTTTAAACCATGATTTTTATTTTCTTGTACGGTTCCCCTTATTTCCCCTTCCTTCTATCTCTCTCTCTCTCTCTCTCTCTCTCTTTATCAGCACCACGTCTTACTACGCGTTTGGTCTATACGCGCATGTACTACTTCTGCTAATAGTGTTAGGGAGGATGAAGGTTGAATTTAGAGGAAGTGCATCCTCTTTACTTGCGTGGAGAGTGAAAAAAAAACACCTTTAATATACCTTACCGGGATTCGAGCCCCATCATCCCATTTATTGGCAGTCCAGTCTAATGCGAGATTGACGTCCTAGACAAGGGGTCGGCAACAATTTTTTAGTCCCTGATTGGCTTACAAACCTCTAGAGGGCCCCGCCATCAGTCATCGTTTCCCTACTCTTAATTTTTTTTTTTTCCGTTTGTATGATATAACTATTTTGGAATACTGGCTAGCCGCAAAAATTAGCGTTTCAAGTCCGTCATTTTGGACCCGATTGTGATGATATTAATCTACGATGTAACAAAATTCAGATGATTAAAGACAGAATTAACTTGCTGAGATTTATCTTACACATCATAAGGAGAAAATTATTTAAAAATGAGTATTGTAACTAGTTCTAGTTTTTAAAAACATGAATCTTAGAGCATATTTCAGTTGATTGATGATTTAAAGTTGTTTTTCCAGTTCAAGTTTCTTGTAATAAAAATCATTACCCACTCTTTTGAAGGATTTAAAGTGTTAAATATATATATATATAATTTTTTTAATGTGCTTCCCAAAATGTCACTTTTTCTGAAAATGGCTTGACCGTATAAATCATGTTTATGATGTTTTGTATTTACCTGCAGTTACAAATTTAGTCCATTCAGCTATCGTATCAAGAAGGAATGCAAAATATATTAGCCAGCCCGGATCCTCCAGTTCTGAGTAGTAAATCAAATTAATTTAATTTAGAAAATTAATTATTTGAGTTCTTTTGAATCGTTGCAGAAAGATTTGGCCTTTATTTAGCCAAAGAATAGGCATGTAAAGAAGTGACACTCCAAACTGACATTCGTGTTCTTTTGTAAACTCTCTGAAAAATCTCCATCTTTAATGCCCGGGTGCTGTAAAAAATATTCCTTAAATAACCTTTATTACATTTTCCATGGTTAAGGATTTTCCTAAAAGAGCTTAAGAGAGAATTGTACACTGAAATAACATAAGTGACGAAAACTGTAATTTTGTTTGATATAATAAGAGAACCCTCATGCATGCTCTGTCAATTCACGAACACCATCTATGGCTGTGTTGGTTAGTTTTTGAATAGGTAAAATTTCCTCAAGCTTCTAATTCCCGAACTTTGCAAAAATATCTGCTCCTTTAGTTGTTCCGTTATTAATGATTTTCAAAAATTCCTCTTTACCTGAAAAATTGTTGAAGCCAATTTTAACAAAAAATCTTGCTTAAAAAATGTGATAACAATTGATTCGTACATCTGTAAAATAATAGGAAAATAAAGGATTATACATCTGCTTTTAGTTATTTGATTAAATCTATCGCCATGCTGTCGAATAAAATTTGCCACTGTGTACGATGATAGTTGAACCGAATCAAAACGAGTATATATTTATTTTTTAATTTTAACTACGGCAAATATTTCTACAGATATTTCATGGAAAGCCTCCTTCATGAACTCAACATAGGTGAAAACTTTTTCTTCTTACCATACACATGCAAAACTTTGAAATAAGTTAAATTAGCAGTAAACCACTCCACTAAAATCTAAAGACTACCTAGGCACAGCACTAAACAAAGTTAGGCTTCGAAAAAAGTTTGGATCTGCAGGGGTTTTTCTTATGGGTAGTCAGGCACCCGAAATTTCGGGCAATAAATCGAGCCTCTGAAAATCCCGGAATGTTGGGCGAGTATTCTTTATGTCCATATTTCGATCTGGCATTTCAAGAACTTGGTAAGTATATAATACCATGTTAGCACTAACCTCTAATTCAAAGTTTGAAAAAATAGTGTTTAAATGATATTCATAGTTGAATTATTTCATTTAAACTAATATTAAACGAAGGTAAATTTTATTTTTTATTAATTCGTAAATTATTATGTTTGCTTTCAACAAAACTACGATGATGTTTCTCACAGGTTACAAGTCTACAACATAGCGAAATCACGATTCCTACGATTTAATTTTTCATGACACAACATAACAAATTCAACGTTTCCACATTGATATTTTAGGCCCTTTGCTTGCGAAAACTTAATTTAAATTAGAATATGTAAAGGAACTGGTTATGCTCCAACAGAACTTTCACAAAGCAAAGCAAAATCTGCTCTAGTATTAACTATAAAGATTTGAGCATAATCTAACCATTTAAACTTTTTTAGTCAAATGTTACTGTTTCAACTTGCAATTTAAAATTTGATAGGCCTGTGACAAAGTTGTTTGCAAAATGAAATCCCCCCCCCGAATCTGCCTGTGCCCGAGTGTAATTTAGTAATGCCCGCCCGATAGAAATATTTGCTGCTCGACCACCCCTACTTTTTCTTATCACCACGTCTTACTACCCATTTGGGTTATACGCTCTTACACTGATAAATCAAGTGAGGAAGGTTGAATTCAGAAGTATACCCGCATTTGCGTGGAGAGAGAGAGAGAGATAGAAAGAAAGAAAGAAAGAGAGTGGAAAACTATTTAGCTAAACCACCCTTAGTACACCCAACCGGGATCGAACCACGATCTCCCAGTCATCGGCAGTCTAGTCTAACACGAGAGTAGTGCCTTAGTCTATGTGACTACCGAATCGGGCAACTACTCTTAAACGGGTTAGATATATTTTTTTTACTAACGACTTAAACTTAAATTTAATGGATAGGTATGTTTAAGTCAACTAAGAGAAACTGCACCACCGCCAGCTAGGAAAGTGGATGTGAATATACTCGCTACTCTTTACACCTAGCCAAGATTTGAACCTTGACCTTCACCCCTCACTGGTAATCCAGCCTATCATGATATTAATTCCTTAGACCACGTGGCCACCGGTTTCAATTGATAGCAAATAGAGCCAAAAACAAAGACATTCGAGTCCGAAATTAGTCGCCGAGCTGGCAGTAAAAGACTACTTATTTTACGACCTTTCAATTATTGTCTCCAGAATTTGACATGTAGCCAAAATCCCAACATCTGGGGACAGTTTGTCGAGCAAAGCGTTTTGGATCATATCTCTCCCGGATCGTACATACACATCTTTTACATATGTATGTACCAATACACTTTAGGTTTTATGGACTTTCAAAAAATACTAAAACGCTTAAGAACACAAACCGTAGGAATATAAATAAGAGGCAGAACTTGTTTCAGTTCCACAATCTTGCGCTCTGTTTATGCGTGGGTGCGTGCGTGCCTACACTAGCTGTCTAACGTGTGTGTGTGTGGTGACCCAAACAAATGAACTCGGAAATGCCGTCATCCACAGCTTTGAGTTACCAGTTACCACACGCTTCAGCACAGGAGTGGGTAAATATAGGTCTGCTTGCACTCTATCCGATTGTGTAAATATAGGTCTGCTTGCACTATTTCCAAGATTTGACCAAAGAAAATAAAGAGAAACGTAAAATAAAACATACAACAGTTGCCAAAGTGCAGTGGCAGCCAGAATGTATCTTCGGGCTGGGAGGGCTAGATGGAGGAAAATAGTATATTACGTCACCAGGAGTGTGTGCCCTGCCTTCATTATTGAGTAATCAGTACAGTCTAGTTCATAAATGGGGCAGAAAATAACAGCAACTTGGGTATCTCTATAATAATTTGAGTAGCTAACATACAAAATAAATGGTTCGGTGTACTGCACATACTTTCTCGCTCCATTATCTAAATTATGCCTCTAACTAATAAGATGTGGAAAATGATATAATACATTTTTCATTTATTTATGGTATTTAACGTGCACTTTTTAAACTGACTGATTATATCAGCACACGACTTATAAACTAAAATCTAGAACAGACACATCATACACCCCTAGGTCAATTCATCATTTTGAAAGGGGAAAACCACATTTCACCCATGATAAATTTTTCAATCATGCCGGGAAACAAACCCGGCACCCTTAGCACAATACACACACGCTATTGACCTAGCTAAGGTGTCTGACCGAAATAATATGTATTTTTGCAGAAACATAATGGCAAAAAGATCGCATTTTATTAAAGAACATAAACGAAATAAAACTATACACTAGGGGTGTTTAAAGTCCTCTTTTTCAATTCGATCCGAACTCGAATCTAATATATGAAATATTCTTGAATCCGAATCGGAAGTTTGAATTTATTTTCTTAGTTGTTTTAATGAAAAAATACTATATTTTGGTAATTTTTTTTATTTATACAATTTTATGCACTAAAATCACTTAGAAAATGTTTTATCGCACAGTTGTTTGTAATACTTAGTTTTATTCTGATAAATCTTATTACTACCACAACTTAATATTAAATCACTTAGGGTTTTTTCCCCCCTTATGAATATTGTTTTATACTTTACATAGCCGCTCAGAATTAGCAATAAATAACCATTATTGGCGATGATTCGAAGTTGTCAAAGCCGATTTTTTTTTTCCGAAATGAAGTCGAAATTGATATTTTGTTTCGAAGCTTCGCACACCTCTACCATACACCATTACAGAAACATATTGAGAACAAAAATAACATCTCTGTTCACCAAAGAGCAAATAATATTCCGAGACTGGTCAGTACATGTGTGATGTGAGCAGAGAGATCATGACGTCACGCGGTGGGTGGCTTGAGGCAACACTTTGAAGTGTCGGTTTATCACCAGCGGGATTTTGTGTGTGCGTGTGTGGATGTATTTCTGCCCGCGAGCAGCACACGCACATAATGTTACTTCCAACGTGTCGCGTGACTAGCCAGTCATAACAACGCGATGAAAATACTCGTGATTAGGGATGTGATATCGAAAGAAAAGTATCGATACTGTACTCATTTAAAGTATCGAAAGAAAAGTATCTATAACAGTAAGTATCGGTATAGAAATTTTAATCTGGAAAAATATTTTTTTATCAAATAATAATTTCAACTTTTGCCTAACAATAATAATAATAATAATAATATTTTCATATTTATTTAATCACTGAAAATTATGATCTGGATCTGAATAATCTGGAAACATATTTTGTTTATCAAGTAATAATTTCAACTTTTGCCTAATAATAATAATAATAATAATAATAATAATAATAATAATAATAATGTATTTTTATATTTATTTAAACACTGAAAATTATAATGATTTAGCCATATTACAGTATACTTAAGTCTATGTAATGTGTTGGAACTTGGAAGGTATAATAGATAGTATTGTATGATGGATATTATAAAAGATTTTACCGTACCAGCTTTCAAAATGTCTAAGAAAATGTATCTGATGAAGAGTTATTTAATAGCTAAATAGGATTAGTAATATATATTTTCAATCTATTTTCTACCCTTCTTTAACCATTGTAAACATTTAATCCCAGAATGAGTGAAGATAACATAAAAAAAATTTCTTTCAATAGCGATTCGATACTAGAGTGTGAATACTAATATCAGTAAAAGTATCGAGTAAAAAATATTAGTATTGCAAAGAAAATATCGATATTAGTAAAGTATCGATACTTTTTTCACATCCTTACTCGTAAATGGTCATGAAGTATATTCGCGGAACTGCGCGTCTCCTCGGCCAAATAATTATGCCCCACTATTCAAAGGCGGTATTTTCGTACTTAATTCAGAAGATAAACTTATATTAAAATATAGCCGCATTGGTGGTCACATGATCTAACGCTTCACTCTAATGTTGGACTGGATTGATGGTGACGGAAAGATCGGGGTTCAAATCCTGGTCGGGTGTATTGAGGGTGCCTTATTCAAAACAGTTTTTCACTATCTCTCCACGAAAATGAGGTACACTTCCTCTAAAATCGACCTTCCTCATTCACAACACATTAAAGTAATTAGTACAGTTTTCATACAACCCTAACAGAGAGTTAAGATGTGATGCTAAAAAATATCTTTTGTTTGTCATGTGAAATATATTTGGTTTTATTTTTGTTTCAAAGACAGGGAAATCCCTGTTAAAGTCGCTATTTTAACACAATTTATATCTCTTTTGCGCATGTGCCTGTATTTAACATCGCTGAACACTAGGACTTTAACTGCCACCAAACAAAGCACAAGATTATATGATAGTTACTTGCTCTGCCAATAGTCAACATGAAAGTTGGGATTTCCCACTTTGAAAGTTGACTTGTAGTGAATTCATTACTTAATTATGTACGAGAATACCACTCGTGTGTACGGAGCATTATAGAAGTTGATTTTAAGACTGATCCTTGGATGGCCCATCCGGGATATCCGCACTTAATTACTCCATTAGGTAAGGGATTCTTGAAGGTAGAATTTAGATAACAATTTTCATAATTCACTTGATGGAAGATTGGTAGACCATCAAGGAAAAGCCACCCTCATTAATCCAAACAGAGATTTGAACCCCAACAACTCCGCTTATCGGCGAACAAGACCAGACTATCGTTTAATCCACCTGTCCATCGATGCGGGTCGCTTCTATTTTAATGGAACGTGTCTCGATTTTTCACAAACGAGGGAGATAACTTTTGTGAACATTCTAAAAGAAACATCGAAAAAGACGCCTATGTTAATCTGACAAAAACATACACATACTGATTGAGGGCTCACTTCGAAGAGATAGTTTCCTAGAGATCTGCGGTTATCTCCGTGACGTCAAGAGTCAGGATTGGTGTGAACTTGCTATAGTTTCGCTACAAAGGATTATAATGACTTCAAGAAGGCGAGGATAACGCCTCCTTCTCAGACAAACTTCCCAGAAACATATATTCCAGTTTCTATTAAGACTTCATATCTAAGCTAGGCCAGACCAAACAAAGTCTATTTACTTAGTAACTTTATGTCCTTAATGTTCTTAAAGTATCCATTGTCCAAAACGCCCTAAGCGTCCCTATTGTCTTTGGTACCTTAAATGTATTTTCTGTCAACGTCCTCTGTACATTAAACTTTCTTGGTTGTGGTGCCCTTAACGCCCATCATCAGAGGTACAGTTTTTTGTGAGAGTAACGCCTTGGTACATTATACCATCGAAGCGGATTTGAGAATGGTTCAAAGTTAGTCATTTCACTGAAATGAGCAGTTAATTTATCTAAGATTTTTCACTTCGTTTCTGTGACTGATATCGGCCAAAGAATCGCGGTTGCTTACTTTTGTTCAGGGATGTGGTATCTGAAAAAAAAAAAGTCTTTACTTTTTCGATACCAATATCTACTGTTATCAGAATTTCATATATGATGTATGATATTGATGTGCTCTTTTATTTGCAACAATGGTTTTATTTGGGTGTTAAATCATTGCTCATATTGGATGCACAATTTATACTGTTTTTGGGAATAGACTCTTTTCGAAGATTCTAGTACAGATTTTGTTCACCAACTTCACGTGCCAGAATTCTCCAAATTACGCCAAATCCCCAAATATAATATTCCAAAATGTTTTATTTCCTCGGCGCACACACACACACACACACACACACACTTAGACACATACACACATATGCATAATATATACGTATAAATAATGGGGTCTCATTGCATGAGGTTTCATCGTAAAATCCGAAAGTGGCACAAAATTATGGATGTGTGTGCCAGCTTAATACGCCTGTCCTACAGGGAAAGTGCTCCCTATCTCCAGATTGTTGAGCCCGTTATCACTTGGATGGTTGCAGAAGAGAGGAAACGGAAATGACGTGACGTTATCCTTTCATTGGTTCGCGGAATGCTGCTATCCTGTAGTGGCTCCTCTTACACTGATATCGTGATTAACTGGTCTCAGCTGAAAGTAGACTGGACATAGCATGACATCACCAAGTGGCAAATTGCTCGCGATTAAGTTACGATCCGATTAATCTTAATGAAGAACAAGTGAACATAATTTGGATAATTTCATCTTTCATGATTCGTTTTAACTAAGGGTTCAAAGGAGAGATAAAGAGGGGGGAAAAGAGATGAGGAGACTAATTAAAAAATAAATAAAATGCACCACATTTTGTTTGAAGTTTGAATTAAAGAAAATAAGTAGGGAAAAATCAACCATAACACATATTAGAATCGAACCTCTGGCCTCTTCAGTCAGACTAAGATGCATTATTCACAAATTTTAAAATATTTACTTTATTATTTCCTAATGCGAATAATTTTCAAGTTATATGTAACTAAATCAGAATTTTGGTAGAGATAAAAAAAATACTAACATATATATTTTTTTACTTTCATAAATAATAATCTTTCAAATTATTAGTGTAGGTATTGATAAAATCTATCAAAATATAGGGCTAGATTAGAATTGGTTTATTCTTACTTTAAAAATAAATAGTTTATATAGAGAAAATTACAAAGAAATTTTGAAATTTTTGACCATTAAAGCCAAACTTTTTTTTTTCGTGTCTTATCACTTACCTGTTCGGGTCATATGCCTGTGTACTAGTTACACTAATGGGTTAGGGATTAGGAAGGCTTGGTTTTAGAGGTAATACACCCGAATTTGCGTAGAGGGATAGTGGAAAACCGTTTATGAAAAAACACTATATGCACCCGACCGGGATTGAACCCCGATCTCCCAGTCCTCGGCAATCTAGTAAAACACGAGAGTAGTGCGTTGGATCACTGAAGCGAGTAAAAACTCTTTTTTTAAGGTTATACTTTATACTACTTTCAAAACCCAATACTGTATCAGACTAAGACAATACACCTATAATACATTACTTTCAAAGAACTTTTTCTGGAAATTCATAATGTTCCTACACCTACTTTCGGGTCATCTCTTTATTGCTGTAACTTCAGACTTGATAACTAAAGATAAATATAGTAAAACCTTTGTCACTGTTTCCAACTAACTATACATTTTTTTTCTTAATCTTTTAAAGTAGGTTTTCCCAATCTCTCGCCAGCTGCATACGCCTTTTAGAGCCATGGCCTAAACAGTGTAACAATAATAGTAATATATTAAATAAATAACTTTCATGTTGTAGAGTATAAATAATAATTCCAAATTTTAACAAAGCCTAATTGGAAAGCTAAAAAAAAAACCATGACAGAGGGCTTATTTATTAGAATTACTCTCATATAAAAAAGAATTATTAAAACTCAGTGGTACCTCGTACCCCCACTGTAATCTTTTGAATACTCCTGGGCGTGCGTGAACCATGTTTTGAGAAACACTTAGAGAAAAAAATTTTTCACGTGCCAATCCGAATAAAATATTAAATGAACAAACATATTATAGATTTATGGTAGGAGGAAATGCTTAGGAAATAAAAACAAATTTTTGCGTTAAACATGGTAACATTTTTCTATATTATTATTATTATTATTATTATTATTATTATTATTATTATTATTATTATTATTAGTCTAAATACTTGCATATTAATAGTAATATCTATCAAAAGTAAAAGCTTCTTATTACATTACTGGACGCCTGAACATAATAAAAGTAGCTTTAGTGACTTTTGTAACTGTCATAATCCTACTATGTCATAGGGAATTTAATATTGAGCTAGCAGCACGAACCAAGATATAATACTGAATTTATTTAACTAGCCACTGGAATCGAACCAGGTTCGACTGGTAAATTCCTTCACTCCATTTGTAAAATACATGACGCAGTTGTTTGCTCGATCTTTTATATCCTCGTGTCGTCGCCCTGACACGACGCAAATATATCATCGATGAAATGTGGAGTTAATAGGGCAATGACATCGCTGTAACTTGAAGAGTTTCCAAACCCTCTGTCTCTTCTTCTTGTCTGATAAACAGACATTTGTCATTTTAAGTTCATGGAAAAGGTGTGAAGGGGATAAACAATGCTTTGATCTAGCGTAAGCTAAGAGAGTTTTATCCGAATTTGTGGCCACGCGATCTAAGGCTCAAGGCTCTATCGCATACAATTTCCAATAGCTGTCTAATAAACATAAACGTAGCCCAATTCAACATATGCCTAATGTTTCTTACATTAACTTAACTCAATCCAACAACTGTGCAGTGTTTCTTACATCAACGTAACTCAATCCAACAGTTGTCTAGTGTATCTTACATCCAGGTAACTCAATCCAACTGTTGCCTAGTGTATCTAACATCCAGGTAACTCAATCCAACTGCTGCTTAGTGTTTCTTACATCAACGTAACTCAATCCAACAGTTGCCTAGTGTTCCTTACATCAACGTAACTCAATCCAACAGTTGCCTAGTGTTTCTTACATCAACGTAACTCAATCCAACAGTTGCCTAGTGTTTCTTATATCCAGATAACTCATTCCAACAGCTGCCTAATATTTCTTATTTAAACAAAGCTAAATTCAACAGCTAATCTCTTGAGATATATCTAAAGTATTTCCTCCTGTATTTGGTTTCAACTGATTGGTTAACTAAACCACTAACACCTTTCATTCATTAATATTATCTACACCCTCTTATCTATGGTTTATTATCCAGTCATCATTTATCCTAAGATTTTGTACGATTACAAACATCAATATCAATACACGACCTATGTCAATAACATTTTATCGCTGACTTTGGCAAAATATTGTTTTTTAGAAAGGCATTTTATCAAAGTCAGGTCTTTTTTTTTTTCACTTGAGAAAAGCGTAACTCAAAACAATTTATAATATGCTCAATCATCGAGCTATCCAGGATTTGTCCTGTGCTCATGTACGTACGTTTTTCACTCATGAACGTGTGTAAATAATTTGCTACTAAGAGCCGCCATGATACCACAGAGACCGATGGGGGGTAGTTTTAGACTGCCGTACATTCATGTGTCTATGTACTTTGACTGTAAAAGATTTAGCTTTCTGAATGATCCTTAACTTTAGCAATTCATATCCTAGTAGTAGTGAGCTATTTTAATCTTGTATGGGGCCGTTTGGACAGATCTACTACTGGTTCACGCTAAAATGTAAATGAGTTGGACTTAGATATAGAACTAGGATCGTTCCCACTTAGGTTTAGCACCTTTACTAAAATAAAATAAATGCACTTAACTTAAGTGGTGAGGTTAAAAAGAAGATGCCTTCGGAGTTTGTTTAAACATTGTATGTCTTCGGAATCTATTCGGAGATAGTTTTATTTTTAAGAGTCATCACTGGGAGGGAGGGGATGGTGAGGGGAGTTGAGGGGGAGGGGGAATTAAAAATGTTTTTAAAAATAAGTTTGTTAAAAATATTACATGAACTTACGAACTAGACCTAAAATAGTTTATCAACTCTACTCTTGGTATTTTCTAAAAGGTGCTCCAAATTCGCTATATCCCATCTTAAGGAAATAAAGGTGTACTCAGACAATGAGGAGGAACACAAATATATTTTTTTAGCTATATTTAAAGGGGGGGTAAGGTGATTCCCCCCACCAACTGCCCATTTCTTCTCTGTAGTACCATATGGGATTCAGCTAAATGGGTGACGGCTGGCTTTCCTAGCACCACGTTCGCGCGACTGTATCTTAAGGTGGGGTGCTAGTGAGCACCAGTTTAGTGCATTAATTTTGCAGTTTTTATAGCATAAACATTTTTTGTCAAAAATAGATCAAATATTTCTTCTATAGAAACATAGAGTTTAGCTTTCTGCACATGCTAATCTCAAAAGTTCTTGAATATCTCTCATGAGCATAGCGGCATTTGGTGACAAACTTTTTAAATGCAGATAAAAAGTTAGTCACGAAATTCCAGGACACCTTTTACAGATATTAAAGAACTGTTGACATTAGCATGTACGGAAAACTAAACTCTATGATTTTATAGAAGAAATATTTGTTTTATTTTGGCCAAATAAATGTTTATGCTATAAAAACTTCGAAAATACTGCCCTAAACTCACGCTCACTAGCACCCCATATTAACCATTTGAGTAAAATGGGGGTGGGCGTGTCAGTTGTCATTCTTTTGAGTTGTGCAAGTCTAGTGGGGCCGATACCCTTCTCCGTGTAGTATAAACCTCATAGATCAATGGACCCTTGTTCATATTCATCCATGCTCTTCAAGATGTTCTTCTCTGACGTGTGTTTGACGAATGCGCGCGCGCGCGCGCTGCTCGGTCACTGCCCGTCTTCCCCTAGCTCTTGAAGCCGTCAAGAGCTGCATGCCATCATCCATCGCCAGACGTTCCTCCTCTCTTGTTTATCTACCGTGTCAACAATGTGACTGCCACACGTTAGATTGATAGACGCAGGAATGCTACGACACGTTACGATACACTTTAGCTACGTCTACCATTAAAGTTTATGTTCCACTTTGTAATTTAATAAACATTTTCATATACTTTATCGTATCCGGAAAAATGAACTTAAATTAGTATGGAAGGGGATGCGAAAAAAGTGCAGGGTTTTTGCAATTTCTATGGGAAAACTTTTTTTTTTTTTTGTTAAAATAAATAAAATACTTCTCCAGTAAAAACATAGAATTTAATTTTCTTCACATGGTGGCCTCAAAATTTCTTGAATATCTGTCAAGGGTGTTCTGGAATTTAATGATAAACTTTTTCTCTTCATTTAAAAAGTTTCACATCTAATACCGCTATGCTCATGACAGATATGGTTATAACCGTGTGGAGAAAATCAAACTCTTTAAGTTTCTACAGAAGAAATATTTTATTTATTTTAGCTAAAAAAAATTGTTTGCCATAATAACAAAAAAAAAGGCCTTGCCTCGCGTCTCCATCCATCCCACCTTAAGATCTAAACGGGGATGTACATATGTAATAATAAAAAAAGTTGCTGGTTCCTTAAGTCCCATTCTAGGCTGGCTTTGTATGTGTGACCGAAGCTGCATTAGCAAGCACGAGCGTTATATTGCCAAGGTCATCTATCATAGCTGGCCGGTGACGGAGGATTAGTGTTTTGAAACCCAGTCTAAGGTAATCCGGGCGTTTATGCCATGCATTACATTTTCTCTTTGGTTTTTCATCTTCCCCCCCCCCCC
>CABFWB010000261.1:0-21043 GCA_902151455.1 Timema bartmani
TTTTTTTCTATTTGTTTCAATAAAATATTCACACACCCATATCTATATTACTGTTTTATGTTTTTATGATGTTTTTTTTTTGTATTATATTTAATTATGTCAAAGCTTTTACAAGTATTATACCATATTAGTATAAAAACAACATATATTTTTAATCTAGAATTAATCTAAAGCATCATTTTTATAATTTTCCATTCCCATCTCGATATTTTGACTCATTTCCCGTCCCGATGTAAAAATGTAATTCCTGTCCATCGCTAGTAATGATACTATTTATAGTTTAATTTTGTAATGTAAAGTGATAGTGAAGGAAGCCAACCTGAAAGGGTGGTTAGGTTAGGCCTGGACAGAAACAAACACACTTCTCTCTTCACTCTTCATTTCTTCTCTTGTTAAACTTTTTACACTTCCACATTACACGTAGTTTTATATTTTTTTCTTTGTGCTTTGTGTGTTTTAAATGAGTCTTCGTATGGAAAAGGAATATTTCCGAAAATTTAAAACTATGTGTAATGTGGAAGTGTGAAGAAATGAGAATTGGGAAGTGTAAAGAGTTTATGAAGAAATGAAGAGTGAAGAGAGAAGTATGTTTGTTTCTATCTAGACCTAACCTAACTATCCTTTCGGGTTGGCTTCCTTCACTATCACTTACTTAACATTAATGTTCAGTGTTTCTACACTATCTTATTATACATTTCCAAGCCATTACGCATTAATTTACTTTATTGTAATTTAATAGTTTATAATGTCAACGTTTGATATTGGAAAAAATCTATAGCAAAAACATTTCTTAATGAAGTTTGTTTTTGGGGGGATAAGCGGCCTATTTTCGGGTCTTTACAGTAGTGTTAGAAATAATAAATTCTCGGTTTGGTTTGTAAATTTCTTAGGGAAGCTATTTGCTTTTACATTTTTTTCAAATTTCTCAAATTTTTAACCTTTGAAACGAGAGTGAGATATTTATTTCTCATCTCAATCAAGATATTTTCGAGTCGTGCACATCTCTAATAAAAAAATACCATCTCAGTGGACGGAACAGGTGCAAACTAACCAACTTACCAGATGTAACAACATGGCTCTGAGCTGTGTCCAACTGGTGTATGAGTCCGGACTCGACAGACTCTTCATTCCAAACATGTCGATCGCGAGACGCTTGTAGATGTTGAAATTCTGAGGAAATAGTGGAGTTTCATACTTGGAGTACAGACTCAGAGCTTCTAACGTGAAACCTTCCTGAAAAACAAATAACAACAGTCACAATCTTTGGATATCAGGAATGTGTAAAGCATCTAAACTTTGACTTGGCTTTGAAACAAATATGAGCTTCGATTTCACTTTGAAAAAATTCCTCTTTCAACAATCATGAAGCTTCGCCAATAAAACTATTGACGGTTAAAATACTTGATTTATGGTCAATTATTACTATTCTAAGCTGATACATTACAAATTAATATTAATATGGACAAAATTTGAACTACTTGAATTGTAAGTAGTACTTGTTATTAGAATAAAACTAAAAAGTCATGATACCTGTTTTTCTAGATTCTGATTCTTAAGTTCAACCTCGATTCCAATTCTTGAACATTTCCTTTTTCATTATTTTTTCAAGCATTATTACATAGAAAATCTTACGTGCCTGATACCCTACTTCCCCCTCAATGCGAAACTTGGGCTCGATCATTACAACACATTTTGTATGAAAATTTAATCTTACAATCTTATAGATATTTACTAAACACACTAAAATTCTTCAAAACTGAAAATCAAAACCAAGAATTCAAATAAACTCAAAATTAATATAATAAATTGCGGATTTTATGACGGAAAGAAGAACTTATTTCACATGTTAAATTTTTTCTAAGTAGTCTGCCATAACTGATCCTAAGCTCATCAGAAATTAGTGATGAAGTTTTGGCAATGATATATTGATAATCTAGTGAATTAAAATAAATATAACGGTTTTTTGCTTTATTTGTATTATCTATGTTGATTTTTGTTCTATTTTTATCAAAGAGCTAAATAAAACATTCAAAATTGAAAAGCGACAAAGAATATAATTACAGGAGAGCAGCCATTTTAATTTGATAGGAATATCGTAGCTTTCGACATACACGTTGTGATATATAAATTGATGAAAGATATCTCGATATATTACGGAAAATTGCCATCCTTAGTCTACGTATTATATATCAATCGTTTGCTTAGAATTGATTCATATATTCTGACAGTCTCACTTAACTATTACTTTTTTTTTTAAATGTGTCAAAGTTGTTAGTTTTTACCTCTTGTTACTGTCATAATGTCAAGTTGTGTTATATTCGAGACCATTTATTTTTCATGTAAATCACTTCAAAATGTTATGGTTGTACTATATTCGGGCCATTACAGTATATTTACAATTTCCCGGCATTAAAGTGAAACGGCAACTAAACTAATATGAGAGATAATCGATTATCACCGATTTTAAATGTTGCCGTATTGTTTAGTTCAATTCTAAGTGAAGTCGAATTGAATAATATTAGATATTCCTTAAGGTGAAGCTAAGTTCAAATATATATTTAAAAAAAAGTTTAATGTAGAGTAAAAATTGTCTACTTTGCATAACTACGTATGTTTAGGTATTAAATTTAATTTAAAAAATGCTATATTTCAAACATAATTAATATATTTAGTCTTAAAATGCACCTCACCTCAGTCGGTAGTGTGTCTGTATACTGAGCTAAGGGTTCTGAGTTCAGTTCCAGGTATGGTCGAAAAATTTATCGTTGGTGAAATGTGGTTTTACTCTTTCACAATGATAAATCAACAGCTGGGGACTGGATGTTGTGCCTGTCCTAGTCATAAGATAGATTATAAGATAAATGAAGCTACGACAGGCCTAGCAATCCAGTAGTGGAGAATATATGGCTTGAATAAAAACCTAAACCAATCCACAGGCTGGAAACAGTAATGGATGTAAAGTAAAGTCATAAAATGATAAATTAAGCTATCACAAATTGCTATTTAATTTCTTTCTATGCAAACACTAATTTGTGGTGGAAATAACAGCAGGGAGAAAACCCAACATAAATGTGTTTTTTTAACTTTTTTTTTTGAAGCTTCATAATTGTCGAATAGAGAATTTTACTTTCGAATTAAAGGCTTTGAATGGTGGAACTGAATAGTTTTCCACTCTACTTCTCCACTCTACCTCCACACAAATGCGGATACACCTCCTAATAATTCAATCTTCCTCATCCATAACACATCAGCGTATAGCCTTAATGGGTAGTGAGACACAGTGACAAATAAAATCCTAGTACAGTAGAACTTGGTTATAACGGCCTCGGCTATTCTATCAACTCGGGCGTAGTGTCATTTTTTCAGTAGTCTGGTCGAATTGTCATCTATTAACGTTATAAAAATCTCTGTTTTAGCGTCACTACCACTCGGTTGTAGCGTCAAAACCTTAAAAGATATTTTACTTTAAATTGTATTTAAATGTACGGTTATGTAGAAAAAAACTGAAAAAAAACTGGTCAATTCCTACTGATCCATTTTATAGCGAGCTGGGAATGTACTGGTCTAATAATAGACTGAATCGCAAAACAAAGTTAGGGATAGGGTTGCGGGAATCGTGGGGCGCTTCAAGGTCAAAATGAAGAGAGGACTAACCCTTCTTCATTGTCAATGAGCTGGCTGGAACTGTCTTGTGTGCAAGTCTAGCTCAAAGCAAAGGTATTTTTTTCATGTTTTATAAGTTCAACATTAGTTTTGGTAGTCATTGTCTAGTTATTTGGTAGTTATTATACATAGGCCTACATTTTTTATAATCATGGCAAGTTGTAGTACAAAAAGAAAAGTTCTGTCTATTCAAGAGAAAATTACAAATTACTAAGGGGAACAGGGCTAAATCTAAGTTATGTAAATATGATAAAGTACATGTTTAAAAAAAAAAATCATTTATAAATTAAATGCAATTCGAAATTTGTGAACGGTCCTTTCCTACATGCTATTAAAAGTGTTCTGTTAGTACGTCTTCTTTTATGACGTCACTTTGCTGTAACATCAACATGTTTTTGGCACCTTCGATAACGCTACAACCAAGTTCGACTGTAATACATTGTTTAAATACCTGTATGAGCTGAGTAGACCGCAGAGCCACATACTTATGCAATACTTGTTGACTGTGTTGGCTGGCTGTCTCCAGGCAGCGACTCCACTGATTCTGCTCCGCTAGCAGGTCCAAACCTGCAATGATGTCCAAGTCGGCTAACTGGTCTGCACGGCCTTGACGTTTCAAAGATTCCTTGTAGCGTTCATCGACATATGCCTCATAGCTGTGAACACACACATATTATTTACAAGGCCTACTAAATATTCTCGAATAAACATTCTCCAGAAAATATGAATATGATAGCAGGCTTTTCCCTTTCACTCATATTGTACCAGATATAGGACAATTTCCATTTTTGTAATTTCAAGTTATGTTAACACTAAACATGTCTCCTTGGTCACAGAGTCCTATTTTTAGGACATTAAATACCATATCTGACTGGTGCTGCACTCTATAAGAGAGAATATAAATCAGTAACAGTGATGCCAAAATGTATTTTCCTAGGAAAACACATAATAGCCCTAAGTATCTCAACATCAAAGGTTCTAAAGTTAGTAAATAATTTGTTTAGTGTTAGTGAATTTGTTTGTAGGTAAATAAAGGTTTATATTTTCACATACAAATTTTCAAAACAAAAAATAACTATTTTAGAAGGTTTTAGAGTCTCCTAAACCATCGTTCTAGATATAGGACATCATGACTATCATGCACTACCACTAGTCAGCTGATTTCCCTCCAAAATTTTGTAAACAATTATTTCTACTTGTTTTTTGGTAAGTGAAGTTATGTGCTCTTCAATTTAAGTTATAATCATGGATCACACATTCTGCAGTATATTCGATAATGACAGCCGGGCTGTTAGAAAAGGTAAAATTATAAATTTACTCGGTAGTGGGGATTTATCTGATGTAGATGATTTGTGTGATGATGAACTTGATGAATTGCAGGATTTTGAAGAGTTTTCAGGTAAAAATTATTATTTTTATGTACCTAGTTAAACTAAATATTTAGAAAAGTAAAGACTTACAACTATGAAAAATAAAGAGGTTCTTGAATAGGTTCCCTTTTAGAGTTTTAGTCACATTTTCTCTTTGAAGGTGTAAATTACCGAATTAAAAAAAAATATAAGTGACAGCTAGATGTTTCCTATGTTGATCTTATAGATGGATTAGGAGGAGCAATAGTATATTTTGATGATAGTAGTGAACTTATTGTTAATGAATCCTTGCACAATAAACCTCTTCAATGTGTCCCTGGTCCCAGTGAAGTGTGTGACAGTAAGCGAATTAATAAACAGACTGCAATTAGCACTGTGTAGTCTGAAAACAACGCAGCAGTTTTCAGTATGTGTGCCAGTGTTAAAGAATTTGAAAAATAATATTTTGATTCACTTGACTTAACTAACAAAAAGAATGTTGAATGGTTGTATATAGATGGGTATGAGTCGCGTCTATAAGATGATATCAATTTTCAAACTTATAACATAGACATTGTTGAGTTACCAAGCTCTACTCAATTCTTTGAAATATATTTTGACAATGATCTACTGCTCCATATGGTTAATTCAACTAATATGTTCACTGTACAAAATCATACAGCTGCTACTATATTGGAAGAAATAAGAGTGTTTATTATTGGGATTCACATTATAATGGGCAATTTGTGCTATCCTAGAGTTAGAATGTACTGAGAACCACAGTTCCGAATACCACTCATTGCTGATAACATGCAAGTTAACAGGTTTTATAAACTACGCACTAATATTCGTATTGTTAATACAATGAACAAAGATTATTACACAAATGATTGGTTCTGGAAAGTCAGACCGATTTACAATACTTTGAGAAATAGATGTAATGAATTAGAACGTGAACAGAATTAGTGTTTGGCGAACAAATTGTTCCTTTCAAAGGAGGTTTGAATGTAAAACAATTTTAATAAAAGCAAACCCAATAATTGGGACATAAAAATATTTGTTTTGTATTAGGAAAGTGGCATGATGTAAGATTTTCTTATATATCAAGGCTTGACAACAAAGCTCAAATGTGAATATGCTCAGTTTAATTTAGGATCAGCTGTTGTCATGCAGATGAGTGAACGCATCACCTCTAAACAATGTATGTTGTTTTTCGACAACATCTTTAGTTCTTATTGGCTCTTCCAGTGGCTTAGCAAACAAAACATCCTTGCTGTTGGACCAGTCCGTGTGGACAGGTTCTGCAAGCCACCGTTTGACTCTGACGCAATCATATTTAAAAAATCAAAGTCGTGGCTTTATTTAAAAGTTACTAAGCAGAGACAACATTATACTTACAAAATGGTATAATAATTCTTGTGTTGTTATGGGTTCCAATTGCGTCGGGGCTGAAAATGTAGATACTTGTGGAAAGATGGGAGGAGAATAGACATGAATATAATAATATATAAAGGCCAGAAGTGGTAAAACTTTATAATAAAAGTATGGGAGGAGTAGATAAGTTAGATTTTCTGATTGCCATCTACCATACTGTCATTCGTTCAAAAAAGTGGACCCTAAGAATGTTTACCCATGCCCTGGATCTAGCTGTAACTAATGCATGGCTGGAATACCTAAAAGAGGCTAAGATCCTTGGAGTCACTGGCAAAGATTTGGATTTGATCCTGGTCATAGCATCCTGTATATAGGATGATTCAGATCTCGGATATGGATCACATTTTTTTTACACTAAACAATTTATAAAAATTGTATCAGTAAGTATAGCAAATTTCATAGTCTTCCTTCCAAAAATGAAAAAGTGTGACTGAAAGAATTAACTGAGAGACAAAAATGATGAGTGGTTTAAATACTTTACATGATTAGAACTAACTCAACTGAGGATGTCAAATTCAATTCTTCGATACTAAATGCCCTCGATTCTTACTGGTACCAAACTAATAATCTAGAATCCATTTTAATATCAATTCTTTCCTGTCCAATTTCTAGAAATGAGAGTTCAGGTATCCAAACAAAACAGCAATATTAAGAATTAGATAAATATTTCATATTAGTCAATGATTAGTTTTTTTGACATTTCACTTTATAACTGGCAAATTTATAAAGTATTCAAGATAACTTTTGTGTTTTAGAGACCTTACGCAAATCAAACATGACTGTAAACAGTTGTATTTTTTACCATTTACCGGTAATTTATTTTAGTTGTTATTATTATGTTATTCAAATACATTATAATACTATAGATAAATAAATAATTTATTTTAATGTTAGGTTGGATTAGTGGAAAAATATTGAAACTGAAAAAATGGGATTAAAAAAAAAAGGAATTGTGAAATCTCTAATTAGAACTAAATCTGTTTTANAATAATTTATTTTAATGTTAGGTTGGATTAGTGGAAAAATATTGAAACTGAAAAAATGGGATTAAAAAAAAAAGGAATTGTGAAATCTCTAATTAGAACTAAATCTGTTTTAGTGGACCAGTACATTTTATTTTGATAATTTGTTGACATTAGTTAGAAGCCTAAACAATTTAATCTTTACTCCTCCCCCCCACCCCCTACCTGAAAAAAAAATTAAAAATTTTGATATTATTATACATTCAGGGTAGTCTTGTATTTAGATGTAAACAGTAATTTAAATTTTTCATGTGAAACATAAATGCAAATTTAATAAAAGAGAGTGTAGAGCTGTAAATAATTAAGTAGAACCCTGAGCTCAATTATTGTAAATTAAATAAGTAACTAAAAAAAAGGAGCCCAAAATACTTTTGTGTAAGTTTGCTGCCTCAGTCAACACCAGACCATCACTGGGCACTCACGCCCTCCCCAAATACACAATCCCCTTCTTAAAGCTTTCTCTTTAACACACAGCTCCATCAGAAATATAAACTTAGTATAAAGTCAGAAGTTTCTTACTTTTATCTAAATCTTAAAGATTAATTTAAAAGTGTTCCTTTAGTAGTTGATAAGATGATCAGCTAGGATGCTTACTTCCATGATTCGTAGACCTATTCAAATTGAAAACAATTTCCAATCAATATGTCACCATAACATAAATTGCCAATTTTATAGAACATCTTAGGGCCGGTCTATGACTACTAGATAAATATTGCTATCGGAAGGTTAAAGTTAGCGATCAGATAAAGGTTAACAGCCACTTTAATATTTTATGCGTATTATGAACTGAATTTATCTGCTGGATAGCTATCTGAAGGATAAATGTATTTTTATGCAGAAAACACAAGGTTGGTACTGTTTTTACTGGTGCGTGCATGCGTATAAGCCCTACTCTTACCACTACTACCTGGCAAGTGGCTACAACGCTCAACATTTGTTAAATAATGACAGCTAAATGAGTGCAAGTAAACAGATGGTGTCACGTGGGCGCAGAAGCTAAGATATCTTGCAAGTACTAATTTCGGTGTCTGCCAAAATGCGGTCAATAATTCGGTACAACGTTTAAAAAATTTAATTTATTGTTCTCACATTTTGATAATTTGTTCTTATATAAATATAACTCTATAAATAGCTTTTCAGTTTATATAAAAGTGTGAATTAAATGTTCTAACTTTATATAGTTAGAGCCTGGAACCTTAGCTGAGTCAGTGGCATGTCTTCTTACTCAGCCAAAGATCCCAGATTCAATTCTCAACATAGTAAAAAAATGTATTAATAGTGAAATTAAGATTTTTCAACAACCGGGGGCTGGGTGTTGTGTCTGTTCTAGATATAAATTAGTTTATAAGCAGCTTATATAATCAGTGAGTTCAGAAAGTGCATGTCAAATACCTCAAATAAAAAAAAGAATAAAGCATGTGACTTTTTTTTTAAACAACCAGAGTGAAAAATTGTAACAAAAAGTTGTAATAAAGTGTCATGATCTGTTCCCTGAAATAAGTTACAGGTTTTATTAAATACTTTTGTGGGTTAAAGTTGGAAAAGGTGTGAAATTCATCAAAAATCAACTATGGGCATGGATAGGAGATTGTAAAGGATGGAGGTAAATCTAAAACGTTTGTGAGACTTTAAATAAGTTAGACCTTGGCTCCAGTTCCCTGGCCACTCTCTTTGCTTTGTTCCAATCCTCTGCATGAATGAAGGCATCGATAGCTTCCTTGACGAGGTCCGCTGATAGAAACAATTGAGCTGCCAGTGTGCTCTCCTTCACTGCCAGCAACTGGGGACCTAAACACAGCACAAACTTAGCTAACTTTAAACTTCGGCTTCAACAATTACAAAGCTTTGCCAATAAAATATCGACAGCTAAAATAAACACATTTGTTCAATTGTTTAAATTTTACATTGTTATGTGCATGTACATACATGAAAATATATTAACGTTATAAGATAGCATGTTGTAATAGTAGCGAACCCACTTTGGTGGTCGGATGATCCAAGGTGTTATTCTCACAAAAGACTGGACCGCTGATGACGAGGAGACTGGGGTTCAAATCCAGTTGGGTGTACTAGGGGCAATTTTTCCTAAATTGTTTTCTATCCTCCCTCTATGCAAATGAGGGTACACTTCCTCTAAATTCAACATTCCATATCCCTAATTCATTAGAATAATTAGTACATATGCGTATAACCTGAACAGGTAGTAAGATATGGTGATGAAAAAAGTAATGTAATTAATACATTTTGATGAAATCTTAAAAAAAATTCAATAAAGCACTTATAATATTTAGCGCTGCACAATATAATATTTGTTTCAAGATAAAACTTTCTTTTATATTAAGACTTTGATTTGGCTTTCCTTAAAACTATTAAAGTATACTTGAAACATCCTATATCACATTCAACACTTTGATTTTAAAAACCAATAATCACCCAACGATTTAGAAATGTTTGAAATCAGTGTGGGAACACTGCAAAGTAAGTGATAGAGAAGGAACCCAACCTGAAAAAGGAGTTAGACTAGGCCTTGATAGAAACAAATAATTTCTGCATCCACACTTCCCTTTTCAATCTTCCTATCACTCTCACAGTCACACATGATTTTTAAATTTTCTGAAGTATCCATTTTTCATGTTAAGAAAGACAAAAAAAACACAGATTGACTTCCTTCTATATGATTTCCATTTTTCATTTGTTTGTTTGAAGTGTTTAACATGTACATTCTGAACCAACTGATTATATCATCACACGGCTTATAAACAAACTTAAATCTAGAACAGACACAACACCAATCCCTTCGGTCGTTAATTTATTAGTGTGAAAGAGGAAGCAAACATTCCACCAAAGATAAATTTTTCGGCCAGAACAGGAATCGAACCTGAGACCCTTAGCTAACTAAACAAGCAAGCTACCGACTGAGCTAAGGTGTTGAAATTTCTTCCATTTCACTTACAATACTTTAGAGTGTTTCCATACATTCAACACTTTTTTTTATTATTTTTACTTTTTATATTTTTCAATACCGTCGTCTTCGTCGTTTTTTATTATTATTAATTTATCATTATCATTATCATTATTATTATCATCAGCACCACATATTACTATCCGTTAGGGTTGTACACATTTACGCTAATGTATAATGGTAGGGTAATTATGAGATGAAATGGAGGACCTACAGTTTAACGTGGAATCCGAACCACGGTGGAGGCCTGGCATTCCTCACATTCACAAGTTGTGATTAATACACGTCTTGTCAGAGGTGAAGGAAGGGTTTGGTAATCAGATAAATCTGTGCCGGGACGGAGCATTGAACCTCGGACCCTCAATACAGAAGTCTGACACCTTACCCCTAGACCGGCAGGTCATAACACTTTATAGCACTCACCAGTAGATATGAGGACAAAGACTTGTCTGGTGATGGGAGTCAAGGTTTGAATCCTAGTCAGGTATATTGTGGAGGTTTTCCCTAAATGGCTTCCCCTCTTCTGTCATACAAACGTGGGTAGACACTGAAATGTCTACCTTCTTAATCCCTACTCCTCTACTGTAACTATGCGGCTAGGTCAGACGGACGTGGATGGTACATAATATTGAGGTGATAGGCATACCTAGGAGTTTTGCCACATGCACAGCTTCACGTCCTTGGAGATGTTTGTTGGCAAGAGTGGCTGCCTCAGACCATGCCTGCACTACAGTCGCTTCGTTCTTTGTGTTGGCTGGGTTTACCTAATCCAAAAGAACATCACACGCTGCTCAACATTTGTGCAGCAAATGGCAGGATTGATTTATCATGAGGTTATAGCCTATATACATGGGGAATCTAGTAGGGACATTTGTACTGAAACTATGATGTATCATGAAATAACCAGCATAAAATATACTGCTGAAACTATGGTGAGCATTCAAATGGTGGTAATATTTTCATCCGTGTTTTGTAAAGTATTATATTTAGGGTGGGATGGAAGGAAACGTGAGTTTTGCTTTCAATTTTAGCCATAGAAAGCTATTTTGGCCAAAATAAATAAAATATTGCTTGAGTGTATACAATTAATGAATAACAGCACACAGGTTGCAAATCATTATAATTATGGCACTGTCTGTACAGAGGAACCATAATTCAATTAATTTAAATTATGGAATAAAGCAACGCTATACAATTAAGTGTGTGTGTGTGTGTGTGTATATATATATATGAAAGGTGAAGTTTGGGGGAAAACTGATTATAACTACGAAGATCAGCTCTAATTTAATCATATTCAAATAGACTGAAAAATGACACATGAACATAGGAATCGAACATGGGACCTTTGGCTTAGCACGCCAATGCTCTACCACCGAGCAATTCAGGGTTCATACTGTGTTCAGGGTAAATTTTCGCCAATATATTATGGCAGAGTCTGTGATGGGCGTAACTAATTAAAATTAACTATAAATAATCAGTTCTAGTTTTCAGCAGTTTTCAAAATTATTGTCACCTGTGTGTGTAAATCAACAATTCTTGAATATACTTGTCATGATCTTCAAGGCATTTATTTGACCAGAAACTTATTAAATTTAGAGAAAACGGTCTGGTCAAAATAAACAATGCCTACGAAAGATATTCAAAAGTGTTGAGATCACTCACTACATGTAGAAAACTAAACTAAAGTGAAGCAATACTTGATTTATTTTGTCCAAAAATGGTTTTTTGTCATAAAAAAAAACTAAAAAAATACAGATCTTAACTTATGTTCTTTTTGATTCTGAAGTAAAACACAAACAACATTTATTTTAGAAAATTGTTTATATATGCATACATTAAAGCTTTAATTGAAATTTTGATAAAATCCAACAAATTTGTGGTCCTATGACTAAATATGTACAAAATATAAAATCAAAACGACTTTCTTTAAGTTTTTATCAAAACATGGAGATTTAGCTTTTCATTTGTTTGGGAGATAAGAAATACATATATTTTTTAATGGAATACAGTAGGCCCCCGCTCATACAGAAGGTTAGGTTACAGAGCCCTGCTGTAAAGCAGAACATAGCCTTTTTTAACTTTCAAATGCGTATAGAATCCTAAGAACATATTTAGACTATCCTAGTATTAAGTGTGCACTAGATCATTCAGTTTAATGAAATTATTGGAAACCATCAAATAAAAACAATTGAATAAAAACTATAAAATGATTATTCAATAGCTTTTATCATTCAATATTTGATGGTTAAAATCATTTGATAGTGCCCATAACTACTGTAAACAGACTGAATTACCAACATAAAATGTTTACCAAAGTCATTGATTGCGCACGTTATAACGTAATTGAATTTTGGACTGCTCTCATATATTTAAAAAGTCATGGATGAAGGTATTTTTCTTTAAAGTATCGTATGTAAATTATCCTTTTACTTCATCCATGGAGAATCACGCGTTTTCGCAGAATAGTCCGTAAAAGGATTTCACTAGAAAAACTTGTTTACTTTTCTCAAAATATAACTCCGCAGTATTTAACAAACTAGCGAGAAAAGCCAGCTCCCTATATCCAATAGGAAGCTAGCTTTCACTGCACCTGTTGCAGAGAAATACCTGATTGGTTACTCTTGACAGTGTCGTGAGATGTCCAAGCAAGGGACCCATCCGCATATAATGAAAATATACGTAGAAGGGTACACAGAAGGTGCCGGTGAAGGAGAGAGGGTGGACGTAAACAGAAGGTGCCGGTGAAGGAGAGAGGGTAGACGTAAACAGAATGTGCCGGTGAAGTAGAGAGGGTAGACGTAGAGAGAGGGCCGGAGTAAACATGTAGTAGATATAGGAAATGTGTATCAACGATAAAGTAAAAGTGATCACAGTCAATACAGAGTTTAATTTCATCAAAGTGTAAAGAAAGAAATAATAAAGCGTGTACAACATAAACAGTTGTATTTATATCATCAACATTCCATATCACAATAATTGGCGCTCGAACACGGAGCTATAAATACCAATTATATCTAATATTATTCCATATCATCAGAATTGTCGCCCAATATCGGGGCAATTATATGTGAATAATACCGTAATATAATAATTGGCGCTCGATCACGGAGCTATAAAAAACCAACTATACATCAAACATTACAATAGCATTATAATAGGTGCCCAACGCGCGACCGAAATATAATAATTGGCGCTCGATCACGGAGCTATAAATACCAGTTATATCAACAAACATTCAATTTAATCAGAATAGGCTCCCAATCGCGGGCAGTTACATCATCAAACTTTCGATATCGTTACGTCATGCCGAAAAGTGTCAGAAGAGTAAGACAATCGCCGAAAATAGTGAACATGTATATAATTGAAAACCGCTGTATTAGTGGAACGCCTTGAAGTGGGATCCTACTCTACCAGTATCTCTTATAGGCATCTGTAGTTAAATATCACTGAAAAACTGCACAAGTTTTTATCATTGCCAATAAATAATAGCCAGCTCTCTGATAACTGAGGCTGTGGGTGAACGTCATGCTCATATGTTCTAATGTTTGTATGGCTACAAGCAGGTTGTCTAACGCTTTTATATGAGGACCTAGTTAGGTCAGAATCTCACAGTGCTCTAGTTGGCGTCTCTTATTCTGTGTTATTATTTTGGGTGCGCAAATTGCGGAACTCGGCTAAGTTTGTATGGTGGCCCGCACAGATAGTACTTTCTTTCGCCCCTTGGTTGGCGCTTCTTATGGCTATGTATTTAATGATGGTGTATTCTAAACTTGAGGTTTACCCCAGGCAGTGGGTAGTGACATAAATGTACTATTGAATGCTCTGGCAGTTCCCACTGGGAAAGGACCGGCCATAGTACTATTTAGTGTAGACACCTGGTTGCTTTTTAGCCTTTTGCTGATGTAATGGACAGTCCGTCCTCTTTCAATATCTGAAACAGTTCTTTATTACAAGCCAAGCCAACTAGCTAGGACGAGATTCGGTTAATAACTCTAAAATTATAGGATCTGTTGTCACATCTTTATTTGTATTTAAATCACCATGTTTTCTGTTTAGACCCTTCAGGTGGAAGTCAGGCGCTAGTCCGGCTGTGTTGGAATCCAATACTCTCTGTATTCGTAACATCCTTTTGATGGTTGCCGTGTCATCTTGGACACGTATTCTCCTGAGCCACAGGAAGTTCCTATAACTTTGGAGTTGTCAAATCCTATCTTACTTGTCAGTTTAAAACGTAATATTGTTCATCCAAGAGTTACTAGTATTCCTTTGCCTATTTAACGGACTTCAACCACTGTTTCTGTTCGTGGGTCCAACTTTCTATTTTCTTTTGCCAATTGTAGCTCGATATCAACTTTTATGTTATTGTATAATAAATCTATTTTTGTTACCTATTTAATTCTTTCTCTGTTATAAAATATGTTCCTATTTCACACTTATAAAATGTAAACACTCTAAAGAAGGATCCCGGGTGAAGAAAACATATAAAAGAGAACAATCACAATATTGGTTTTACAAAAGAAAATAACAACACGGTTCACACTTTACATTGCTGCCATTGGACAATGAGGTAATGGCTGCCTCTCCAAGAAAATTGATTGTTACCCCCAATGTAAATGGTATGCTTATTAATCAAGCTCTACTTTGTTAGTAATTACTTTCTAGGTACACTTTCTAGAACACCTACTCCGTTATGACTTATCTCACTTTAGTTTAATGAGAGTGATGGGTGATGTGTGTGTATTTTAGCGCTAAATCAATAAAATATATTGATTAAATTTACTATTAAATCCACTTTCAAATAACTAAATGCTTGAAATTTTATTGTAATTCCCCTCTTTTTAAACATACAAGGTAGGCTCCTGCTATTGCGATTTTCTTTCTCGTTTGCACCCCGCTTTTGCACTTTGTGTATTGGTATACATACAAATTAGGTGCCTTACCTTGAGATAACATTCAATAGCTGCCTTGTAGTCCCCGGTGCGTTCCCATTGCTGTGCCTGTGCAAGGTACCCAGATGTATCTTGTGTTGAGGACGACCCCACTTCCTGTTCGTAGAGTGATTGCAGGGCGGGCAGGTGGGCGGGCAGATACTCACGACACACACGCAAAGCGTCCATCCACATTCCGTCTTCCTGTTTAAGTTAGTTATGGGATCATTTGTTTCTTTGCTATTTAGAACCCCAAATACATTAAACGATAACACACTTTGTTATCTCCTTTTATAAGGAAGCAATGTTTAGGGTGTATTTTGTACCCACATTTACACAATCAGCAAAAACATGGACAGTGGATGTTAGAGAGACTGAGAAAGTATAGGTCAAATTAAGTTTGTAAGGAACATGTTAGCTGTTACGAGGTAAAACAATATTTGTAATGAAGTTATCAAGGAAAGAGTGGGTGTACAGAGAGTATACATGAGATAGTAAAGGAAGCAAGACTGAGATGGTGTGGTCATGTAATAAGTATAAAAAAGGCGAGACTATCGAGGATTGTAACGGGGATGAAGTTTGGAGGTAAAAGATCACAAGGGAGACCAAATAAAAGTGTGTGAGGGAGAGAAGAAGAATGGGTGAGAGTGAGTAAGAATGATGGAAGGACAAAGAGAGATTAAGGTATTTAAGTAAAATGACCCAGCCACAAGCTGGAGACCGTTGTTGTTGATGATGCTGATGCTGATGATGATGATGCTGATGATGATGCTGATGATGATGATGATGATGATGATGATGATGATGATGATGATGATGATGATGATGATGATGATGACAATGACAATTATGTGGGTAAGATGATGACCTTACTTGATACTGCTTGACTACAATCTCTGGCTTCTGGGCGCGCAACAAGTATGTTTCAAACTGGGGATAGTTCTTGCTCTCAAAAGCCTCCTTGGATTGACCAATCAGTACTTCCCCGACAGACTCAGGGTCATGCAGCTCTGCAACTCGACGAGCACTCTCCCAGTCTTGAGTGTGGATATACCTGCGGTTCAAGGTCATAGCTCCAACTAGTCAGGGCAATAACCACTAATAGACACACACACACACATATATATATATAGATTCAAATTCTTAAAATAGGGAATTCGACCCATATACCTATTTTAAGAATTCGAATCTTCACTTTATCTTCAAATCTTGAATCTCAAATCGGAATCTAAATCTGAATTTTGGAAATATACATGGAATAATAGAAAATACCATTAGTAACTAAATGTTAAAACTATATCTTATAATCCATTCACTAAAACATTAATTCATTCAGTTTAAGTGTTAAATTACTGATCCTCACATTAGAACAGCTTCTTTTGGTTTATCCGCCTTGATGAACTGTTCCTCTGCTTCGTGGTACTTTCCCTCATCTTCCAAGGCCATGGCATATTTATAGTGGATGTCTTGGAGACGTGCCGGCAAGGCCACACGAGCTAACTCAAATGCCAGCTCAAACTAAATAACAACAATCAATACATGCTTAAAGCAAAGACACACTTTTAGTCAATGTCTTATATCCATGACAACACGGCCAAACAAACCAAATCAATTTTCAACAAAGAATTAAACAACAGTAAGCAATCTTCCATTATAGAATCGCAATGGAGATAAAACTTCTGTGCTGGGGGTCTGGGGCTCGATCCTCAGTCCCGCCACAGATTTATCTGATGCCAAACCCTTCCTTCACCTCTGACAAGATGTGTATTAATCACAACTTGTGAATGTGTGGAATGCCAGGCTTCCACCGTGGTTCGGATTCCACGTTAAACTGTAGGTCCTCCAATTCATCTCACAATCACCCTACCATTGCACATTAGCGTAAGTGCGTATAACCCGAACGGGTAGTAAGACCCGGTAATAATGATGATGATGATGATAATAATAATAACAACAATAATAATAATAATAACAATAATAACAATAACAACAATAATAACAACAATAACAACAATAACAACCATAATAACAACAATAACATTAACAACAATAATAACAATAATAACAACAATAATAATAATAACAACATTATTTCTTATTATGCATTCATTATAACAGTTAAGTGTTACATTAATGATCTGGGGACTGGTTGTTCAGTTGTACTATAATTATAATTGGTTTTGAACCACCAATAAGTGGTATTAAAGCTCTAGAACAAATTTCACTTGATTTTTTTTGAAGGGATTTAAATCTCTAATCCTAAATTTTCTCATATCATTGAATCTCGAATATTCTTAAGGATTCGAGGTGTTTGAGGATTTGAGGGTTCCACCCCTGGTAAAAACGGATATTGGTCAACTGTAACTTCCAAAATAAATTATATTTTTGCATAATGTAATTGTATAATTGTATAGTTGTAGCTTAGCATAAAGTATTATTTACTTTTGATTTACGTTTCTATTTTTATTATCTAAAAAATGTTTGATTACAAAAATAAAATTATTTTATTTCATAATGCTGCTAACAGAAAACTTTCATAAAGATTTTAATCTTGGAGGTTTTGACCTCTAAGATTTAGTGTGTTAAACTAAAGCACAGGCTCTTTTAAAAGTGTCCTCTATAACAGGCATGTAAAACTTGTGGATCGCAGGCCGTATTATGAACCAATATATAATGAACATGGAATAAATAAAAAAATTGGTATAGTTTGGGGGATTCTAGCATTTAAGATTGATGTGTAAAATTTGTACTACTTCTTCGACAGAGGCTAGTTCTCAAAAGTTATTAAATTTGCACACCCAATATGTTAAAAGTATGGCTGCACATACATATGCTGACAGTTGTTTTCTCACATTATAAGGAACCAAACAATTAAGAGGCTTACCTGTCAACAAATTATGAAAATGATTTCGGCACAAGATTTAAAGCCTGACATACACACTGCTGCTGCAAATAAAAGGTTTCATATTTCTTTTAAAAAATATGAGGTTATTTCAGTGTTACATAAAGTGGCTCACTATTTTATTTTTGTAATACTAAAGAATAAGTAGAAATTTTACATTTATGAGGTATTTAAAAAGCACTTTCTGAACCAACTGATTGTATCAGCACACGAGAATTTCTATGAGCGAGAGCAGAATGGACTACCAATTTTGCCGGGAAAAGTATCCAAGGTTCTCTTACATGCCACAATTGACATGAGACCAGCGGCTTTACTTCCCCTCCAAAGGTAGTTGTGCTGTATATTGTTATCGCTCTAGAAAAATCAGTCAACCCTGACTGGGTTTGAAACCATGAACATCAGGTCATGAGGCGAGCACTTAACACTAAGACCACTGAGGTCAACCTGTTGAAATTCATTTTAATTAAGACAATGACAACATTGACAATGAACATTTTTGAAATGCAGCCCCCTCAGTCTTTAAAATCTCCAATGAGATCCCTATGATAGAATTAGTCTGACACATCTGCTTGATAAAGAGTTTCTTGTCCAGCTGATATAGCCCTGCCCTAATAACCCTTAGCAGCAACCACTCACCTGATAGAACTCACAGGCATAGTTGACTGCCGGTTCAAGAAGGTTCAGCTTTGTCAGCAGTTTGGCTGCAGAGTCTCCCCCCAACGACTTGGCCCATAGCACTGCCACCTGCAAGCCCGCCTGCATTCCACCACTACTTTGTGCCACCTATAATAGTACAACATGTAAACAACTTGGCCCATAGCACTGCCATCTGCAAGCCCGCCTGCATTCCACCACTACTTTGTGCCACCTATAATAGTACAACATGTAAACGACTTGGCCCATAGCACTGCCACCTGCAAGCCCGCCTGCATTCCACCACTACTTTGTGCCACCCATAACAGTTCAATATGTAAACTTCTGAAAAAATTGTAATCATAATATTATACATCAATGTTCCTCCTGAACAGAATATAAAAAGAAAGACCTAGAAATCTCCTTCACCACACCAGCCCTTGCCTCATATCCCAACATGTAAACAATGTGGCTCATAGCACCATCCCCTGCAAGCACGCTAGCCCCCTCACCCCCGCACTTCACCACTAACATTCCCATATAGGCTAACTTAATTTTCTAACAAAGAGGTATAGACGGGTTGAATCCACATTTTCTCTAATTCAAATCCATATTTTCTCCAAATATTCCAAATCTTGGATCTGAATCTTAAAAAACTTGATCAGAATAAGTGTTAAATTTTATGATTATTTTTTTAAATCCTGATTTAGTTCACATTAAGTGGTAAATTAATGACATGGGGGTCTGGTTCTTAGGTCTGTCCTAGTATTATATAGGGCTAAAACTACAGTAAGTGTCATAATCGCCCCAAAAGAATATTTTTTCATTTCTTGAAAAGAATTTTTTTTTTCAAATCCTTAAATACTCGAATCCCAATAAGCATTTGAAGATTGGAAGGACCCATCCTTAAAAATAATTAGTTTCCGCCAGATTCAAAAAGTAACGGGGAAATTAATTATGAGGAAATTCATCCGAGTTTGTCTACTTTAAATATGGAAAACCATTTGTTAAGATTAGAATCTCGACCGGCCGAGTCCAAGTCAAGAGCACCTAGTTTCTCTAACTGTAGTGATTTTTGAGTTTATTTGCTGACTCACCCTGTAAGCATCTTCCCACATGTCAGCAGCCCTGTACATGTTCACAGCAGCTTTCCACTCTGTAGCGGCCAGATAGTGACGCTCTGCTCCACCCCAGTCACTACTTGCCTCCAGTTCCTGTGCTAGGTGGAGGTGCGTTATCTGCACTAGGTCGGCGTGATGCTGGGATACCAGACGCATCATCTGCGCAAGAACTCAACACTTGTTTCAAGGGTTAGTAATAACCTCACAGTACTATTTGTATTCTAAGCTAGAAAAGTTACAAGATCTACTTTCACATACAATTAATTGCCAAAAACTAGTGAAGCTTATAAAATAGAAATTATCTTTAGGTTATGGATATAGCCGCATAAGTATCACATTCGTGAATTTAAAAATTACACCTGAATATGAGAATTGGACGCAGTACCCTAACCTTTCAATGTTCAGCTATGGCGAATCTTAAAATATGGGGCCATTGTATAGTCTGTTAAGGTAAGACTGCTACAATTCAGGGTAAAGAAAGAAAGTAAGAAAGTACAGAAACATACACACAACAGATCCAAAGAAATATAAATTTTACCTGATCATATTGGCTGTGTTTCTTATACATGGAGATGGCCATATCAGGCTCTGACACGGCCAAGTACAGTTTCTCAGCCTCTCTCAGTTTGCCTTGAGCCTCCAACTGTTTTGCCTCTTTAACAAACATGGTTGAGATTTGTGCAGTGTCGAGATGGTCACTGGCAAGCTTATGAGCTCTATCCCAGTCCCCTGTAGAAACACAAACCCAGACCCCTTAGGGATGGATGTAAATATAGGCACACAATTGCCTAGTGAAAAATGAAAAAAAACCAAAAAAAAACAGGCAGCTGCAGGTAAATATTAAAAAATATCTAACTGGCATATTTTTGTTTGGATATCTTGTTGTTTTCTGTCATTCTTGATATTAAAATGGAAAATTACCTTGAGGAGGAAAGAAAGAAAGCCATGATGTTTGCTGATTACTTGATGGTATGGGGGGGAGAAGGAAGAGGAAGTAGAGGAACAGCTACAGGAGTGGAATGAGGAAGT
>CABFWB010000261.1:21079-95887 GCA_902151455.1 Timema bartmani
AAAGAGTGTGGAATGAAATGTAGCATGGCGACAAAGTGTGCAGGGATGGTAATGACAAGGAAGATGAGGATAATGCATAGTATTTTAATTCTTCTAATATCTATTTTATTTTAATTCATTTGAGGTGTGTATGTGTATATATATATATATATATCAGTATATGACTTATAAACTAATTTAAATCTATAATAGACACAACATTCAGCCCCTGAACGTTAATTCATCACTGTGAAAGGGGAAATCCACAAGTTTGTCAGTCAGTCTGTCTGTCTGTGTCATGAGCATTGCATGATATTTACCATATGCAGAGAGCTGAAATTTTAAAATCAGTAGTCCCTATATACAAACATGTGCACTTCAAAACAGAAATTTTAAATTTTTTAAAATTTAATAAAAACTAGGCCATAAGAAATAAATTAAGACTTTTTACCTGACTACTTGAAGAAAATAAAAGCATTACCTGGGTAATTCTTCTAGTTAAAAATAATCTGATAGTTACAAAAGCTCTTAAAACTTATATTTCATACATAGCACTGTCTTTTAATCCGAACCTGCGCTATTCCGAAAGACACGATAATCCGAACCTTCCATAAGTTTGTTTCCTACAACCCCCACTCATTGTCTCAATGGTGTTTCCTCTTTACTGTGCCATGACAACCAGCTGTTGATTTTTCATCTTGCTAGTGTTTTTACATGAATTTATAGCACATTGTTTATTTTTATTGTCCCTTATTATCCAATCAATTTGATAATTTGAGCATCTTTGACAATTTCTGGTTTAGATTGGCAAGACCATGCTGTTTTCACATACCAAGTCATCTTACAATCAGCTACCACTTTTGATAGATAGTATCAGTAATGAAAATATAATAATATAATACAGTTTTTCAATATAGGTTTCAACAAAATATATTTGTACTTTACATGCCACTCTTTATACCATATTCACGCTATACATCATAGCAAGGAAAAGAATCAAAAACATGCTATACACAACAAAGTAAATGTAGAGTGGGTAGGCACTTTTGGCCTCTAGTTCTCTACATTTATAAGATACTATAATGTGTTTGCCTCATATATCAATTATATGTTAAATTAAATTCAATTAATGCAATTGTCTTGCAAGTGCCACCCATTATAATAACAAAGGACTTTTCGAATAATTTAGATTTCATGTTTTAAATATTTTACCCTTTGTGTTAATTTATTTATTATGTATTTTCACTGTCAGTATAGTTAAGAAACATCCTAATTATATATTATTTCCATTTAACGAGTTAGGTTTAAGATGGTTTTCGCTGTTAGCAAAAGATGCGCCATTATAAAATATTCTATGCCTAAGATGGGTGTGGGTGTGGGTGTGTGTGTGTGTGTGTGTGTGTATGTGTGTCTATATTTAAACGTTTAATTGTAAAAAAGTGTGGGGGGGGGAGGGGGAGGGTTAGTTTTCAATTATTGTTAAAGGTTCATAAGGTAATCCAAGTTGTAAGTAATATAGCTTCTAAAACTCAATTCTGTAACTTAATTTTTAGATCCTTAACTTTATGATTTAAACTTTTTATTCTTATGAAGCCATTGATAAAATTTTACTTCCATTTGTGGTTCTTAAGAATTTTCAAATTTTTATCTTTTGTTTCTTTCTTCCTCGAGGGAAAACTGGAGGGGTAATGCGAGGGGATGCCAGATCACAAGGGAGAGACTTCTATGGTGACTGACCTGATGTGTGACTTTTCTAAGTTTTTGGCCCAAGGAGTATGATAAAGAGTTTATAGGAGAAAAGGGGATTGTCTTGGTCGGCCGAGTTTGATTAAAGGAGATAGGCTACCATTCACCATGTAACTTGAATCTATTATATTTAGGGAGTTTTTTTTACACCAATCTATTTTATAATTTTATAATGTTTTTCCTGATGCTGCAAGTGTTCAATCGTCAAAATATAACCCTAGCAAGTAACCTTAGTCTTATTTTCATTGATGAGGCTTTACATTTCAAAGAGATTGAATGATTTGTGAGTAAGATGGTTTTTTTTGGTAAGCAAGTGCAGCTTGCATAGAAGGACTTGGAAGCGGTAAAAAATGAGCACTCGGTGAAAGTTTGAAGGGCTGTAAAAAAAACACTAGATGAACTAGAGGGGAGAGATTTGATGTGGTTACCTATCACCATGGAGGGATTGAGTAAACGAAGTTTCATCAAAATCTGAGACCTTTGGTGCCAAACTTTTTTTTGTTGTTGTTGAAATGAGGTTGAATGACTTGGACGCAACATTGATTGAATAATATTGTACTTACCAGCCTGGTTGTACATAGCTATAGCTTCCTGGAACATCCCAGCTCTTATATACAGCATTTCTGCTGTCTTAAAGTCTTGAGTCGCAACAAAATGCTTGCCTAATTGTTCATAGTGCTTCAATACACCCTCCACATCTTCAATAACCTGAACATAAAGCATGACTCATCCATACAAATAAAGTATCACAAATACAATAATATTACATTTATCTGACAACCAGTCACAAAGCTCATGTCATCTATCTTTGTTGAAAGTCAGTTATATAATTCCGAACACTTCTGTTTGGTGGAGGTAGTTGTTAAAGTTTAACACACTGCTCCTAGGTAGCAGTAGTTGCTCAAGATATAGTAGATATTTGTATAGGTTTTTGTTTAAATAAATGAGTCAAATGATGAACAAACCTGAGTGAATAAACCTAGTAGTTCAATTAACATCTATTAATTTAAATATTGTGAAGAGGATATAAGGGCAGGGCCTAAACATCAGAAAATTGTAGGCCTCAAAGTTCAAAATTAAAAACACAACAAAACACATACCTATAAAATTTTCAGGGTACATCAGTCCTCTTCTTCAGCAGAAGAAAGTAATACATAGAGGCCTATGATTGTTTAATAAGTGTGTAAGCCTAGCCTTTCTATCCTCTTTTTAGTGTTGAGTTTAATACAATTTTTCCTTTATTTACATACCAACAATTAACAACATTGAAATTGATAAATATTTGAGAAAAGTTGAAATACCTATTATATGAAATTCTCAGCACAAATTTTTAACACAAAAATGTAAAATTTCAAAATCTTTTTCTTAATAAAGCTAACATAATAATTAATGTACTGAAGTAAAAAAATTTCCTTTGAATTTAGTTCACTGGAACATAGGTTAAATATAATGTTTTCCTATGGGAGTAGGCCTACTTTATCTAAGAATGGTCAAAACAATGTAAGATTTATATTTATTGAAAAATTGTGGCCAACCATTAGTGTATTTGGCTACCATAAGTAAACTGACTTGAATGATCTGAACCGCCTTCTTCCACTGGTGTGCCCCTACTGCGGCCTCTAGAGCCTTGACACTCTTCCCCGCCTCTATGAAGTGGTTGATGGCTGCATCGAGCTGCTTGCTGGACACAAGGTGATCCCCCCACTCTTCCTCCAAGTTTACTACGTCTGTCACAAAAACACCAGTTTACTTGCGCTCTTCAACTCGTCATTCTCAAAATACATCACCTTCTGTTTCAGACATTTTATCATCAAAGACAGAAGAAAGGAAGACAATATCACCTTTGTGAATTGGCTTCCAACCACATTTTCTCAAGTTGGAAATGATTAACTGATTTTAACTTTTTTTTTAGTTTTACTTACCATATTTTTTTATCAATTTCCACTTGTTATAAAATCATATAGCCATTGGGCCTACTCATTTATATTTGTAGTCCGCTGACCACAAGGTATAAGGCGCTACTGTCGTAAAAGACTGTATTGTTGAAGATGGGGAAATCGGAGTTTGATACCAGTCTCGAGTACTAAGGGTGGTTTATCCTACATGGTTTACCACGCACGCTTGCACACACATATACACAGTCTAATTATGGAGTAAAATTTAGTTACAAAAGAAACCTTTAATTTCAGTCTATTTTGTTTCTCTTAAGAATTAACAAACGTAATCAAAATTTATTTTAACTTAAAGTGAATTATAATATATTTATACTAATGATGTGTGAAGCTTCAAAAACTTTAACTTTGCTTTGAATATATGTCAGCTTTGACTTTAATTTGAAAGTAAAATTCTAAATTTAACAATTACTAATCTTCATCAATAAAAAAATATTCAATGTTAACCACAAATTTATGTTAAATTTGTATCATTTAATCCTGTAATGTATATCATCAATTAATGTCTACATGACAAAAACTTAAAAGTTAAATTTTAGGTTGTGATAGTAGCTTAAATTATCAGCTTAAGATGAAATATGTTAATCATTTTTGCAATATAATATTTTGTGAATTAAAGTTTCATAGCTATGCAACATATTTTTTTCCTACTTTAAATATTTTAACTTTGTTTCTGCTTTGGGAATATCTGATATTATTTGATTCAAATGAAAAAGTGGACTTCGCACCCCCTAAGAAATTCACACATAGTACTATGTTTTATGATATTATATCATTTTCCCAAACCATAAAAGTGTCTTTCAATTGTTTACCTGAAGGTGTGATGTACCTCGCCAACTCGATGGCCTTGGGGAAAGCTCTGGCCTTTCTATAACATTCGAAGGCCTTCTCTGTACGGTTGACCTTTTCATAGAGCTCTCCTGCCTGTTCATACAACTCTGCTTGCAGCAATGCAGACGCTACTTTAGCAACAATTTCATCATTGTTTAGTAAGTCTGTGTTGCTTTGCACTAACCTGGAAATATCACACGCAACAATGAGTTGAATCATTGCCCTCTAGACTAGGGATGGATGGGAATTACATTTTTATAATGGAACGGGGGGGTTTTCACTCTCCCTTTATACAAATGTGGATATACTTCCCATACATTCCACCTTCCTCATCCCTAACACATTAGAGTAATTGGTTCATAGGTGTGTAAGGGTGAAAACGTGATGCTAAAAAAAATAAAAAGAAATAGGTACGAGCAGCAGCCATGTGTCAACTCGATTTATTTCTTACTTGTATATATAGTAATAAAGTTTGAAATTGTCGTTAACAAAGTGGCAGGAAAACTCGAGGAGGAAAGAATGAAAGCCATGATGTTTGCTAATGACTTGATTGTATGAGGGGAAAAGGAAGAGGAATTACAGGAACAACTACAAGAATGGAATGAGGAAGTGAAAGAGCGTAGAATGAAATTTAGCATGGCAAAATGTGAGGTGATAGGAGTGAAAAGGAAGAGGATAAGGCCTAGTAAATCTATAAAGTTGGATGGAGTAGAGCCGAGCAAACTGCAGAGTGTAAAATACCTTGGAAGTGTGATTGGGGCGAAAGGTGGAATAGAGAGGATGCAATGTGAAGAGGACAGCAGGGTGAGTTGTTCTATAGGTTTGTAAGGAGACCTGCTATGGAGAAGAGAAGTGCCCTTGAAGTGTAAGGATGTAATGTACAGGGCATATTTTATACCTATTGTCACATATGTAGCAGAAACATGGACAGTGAATATAAGAAAGGCTAAGAAAGTGGAGGCCATGGGAATGAAGTTTGTGAGGAGCATGTTGACTGTCAGAGGAGAAACAAGATTATAAATAAAGTTAGCCAGGAAAGAGTGGGAGTAGAAGAAGTACACGAGATAGTAGAGGAAGCAAGATTGAAATGGTACGTGCATGTAATGAAGATGGAAAAAGAGAGGATTCCAAAGAAAAAATTGAAATTAAGTTTGTAGTAAAACGACTGCAAGGGAGGCCAAGAAAGAGATGGGAGGAGCAGATAACAAAAAGTGTTCAAGTGAGAGGAGAAGAATGGTGGAAGGATAGAAGAAGATGGAGGCGTTTTACTAAACTGACCCGGCCACAAGCTGAACACAGTTGATGATGATTTTGACATAGTAATATTTAAAATACATGCGACCAAATCAAAAGCTTTTGCACAAAGTTAGAGTGTTGGTCTACCCATACTACTAATGATTTGAATGAAATATTTCCAAATGTTAAAGAAGCAAGCACATAAAAAAAGCTTCAACCTTAAATAATGCAAGAGTTACTTTAGAAAACAATTAATCTATACTTTTTTAGTTCTGATTTTTTTTTATTGTCTCTAGTGTGCTTTTTATTTTAAAAACCCAAACGGGAGGAAAGGGAAATTTGCACAGAATGATAGGAAACTTAAATAGGAACATGTGAAAAAAATAACATAAAGGATAAACACAGGGAATGGACATTGGACATTAATATATAATATTTTATACATCTGTATAAGGAAAATCTCTCTTTGGTATATCAGGTAAATTTGTTTAAGTTATTCCTTTTAAATGTTCCTATCTAAGTGTCCTATCGCTATTTATAAATTTCCTTTCTCTCCCTTTTGTGTGTTTTGGTTACTTCATTGAGGGAGTTGCAAGGCATGTTTCAAACTCCGTCCTGATGATTTCAGATAGAATTAAATCTAGGTCGAGAGATTGGGTAGTAACAATAGATTTTCTTCAAGAGGCACTCATTACCTCTTTGTATAGTGGCAGCAATGTAAAATGTGAACGGTGTTCTTCTTTTCATTGTAAAAGCCATATTGTGTTTGTTCCTTTAAAATGTTTCTATCCACCTTTCCTGTACTTTCTTCCAAATATAAAAGTGTGATGCGTGAAAGATACCGGAAAGAGATATATATGAACAAATAAAAGATATAAACGCAACCTTTTCCTTCCATCATAATTCTATGCAAAGAGTGAAAAGAGGATTTCCTTATAACTTCTAAAATTTGTTTTAGGTTAACTTTAAATACAAATTAATTTCTAGAGAGTCAACCAATTCAAAAGGCTCTGGTGATAATTTGAGCCAGTTAATATTTACCTAGCGGCAAGCGAGGGTAGACCAGCACGCAGATAGTGAGCTAATGCTGTTTCATGATCCCCTTCTTTCTACCTTTATTTCTCCCGCCTTTTCTTCCTGCTTGCTTTCCAAGAGCCACTTCATGTGTTCACTTTTCAGTTCCTCCAAGCGAGGATGACCCTTCATTTCTGCTAGGGCAAGGGCTAAAACAAAGGGAGCAAGTATGGTTGTTAGGATACATCCTCCCAAGGCTAGACGAGTTTGTTCTTAACATTTCCTTGTGAGTATTGATTGTGAACACTCAAAAAGTTAAGATGGGACACTCGAATCCCTCAAATATTATTCAAGATTCGTAAAGATTTCAAAAAAGTATCTTGAAAACAATTATGAAAACCTACTTGATAAAACAAAATTATATTAATATATATAATTTACCAAAAAAAAGTGTTATTTTGTTGTTTATGATGTAATAGAGATAACAAACAAAATATTTGTTATTTGCACCAAGACTTAAATACTTTTTTAAAATTCAGTTTTATATATTTTCAATTTGAAATTAAATTATACATTTTTAAATATTTCAAGGATTCAAATATGGATTCAAGATTTTTAAAAACCCTAAAATTTGTCTTCAAAAAAAAAAATTCAACCTGTCTCTACTCAAAAGTATCAGATTTTTTAATTTTGATTTTGAATTTACCATAGAATGGCTTCTTTCTCTATCACATTACATTATTTTTTTGCACTACCTTTATATATTAATAGTCACTAAGCACTTAGTTTTTCTAGCCTACTATAATAGTATGATCATGGTCAGTAAATCACTGGTAGCAAAAATGCCAATAATTTAATGAGAAAATGAAAATTAAGCTTACCTTCGTCCCATTTGTGGAGTCGTCGGTACATGTCTAACGCTCGCTCTAATTGGTTTTGCTCCAGATAAATAGACTCCGCCTCCTTGAACTGCTTGTTCAGAAGCGCCATCTGCGCCCAAACCTCTGGACAGTCATTTCCATCAGTGCCTGTCACATCACAAACATACACGCCCAACACTTCACACATGAATGAAATTGTTAAAGCAATTAACTTATAATGTCATAGTTATTGGTATGTTTTGAACAGTTCTTTATTCATAGTAAGCATAATTTTCAAAATAACATTTTTTATTGGCCAGCCTTTTGATTAGTATTTGGGTCCATATAACTTTATATTATGACTAACACCGAAATATAGTGACAATTTTATTGCCGTGTCTTATATGCAATATAATCAACAAAAAAAACCTTTAACAGAGTTTTATCATAATCAAGCAATATTATAAAGATGATTAATTTTAACACTGCATCTCACTATCCCTTGTACACACTTGGGCCGGGTCAGTTTAGTAAAATATCTCTATCTTTCTATATCCTTCCCCTATTATTCTCCTCTCACTTGCATACTTTCTGTTATCTGCTCCTCCTATCCATTTTTTAGCCTCCCTTGGGGTCTTTTTCCTACATACTTTAATTCCAATATTTTCTTTGGAATTCCCTCTTTTTCCATCCTCATTACATGCCCATACCATCGTAGTCTTGCTTTTTCTACTATCTCATGTATTCCCTGTACCCCCACTCTTTCCCGGATAACTTCATTCCTAATCTTGTTTCTTATCATGACAGTTAATATGCTCCGCACAAACTTCATTCCCATGGCCTCCCCTTCCCTAGTCTCTCTTACATTCAATGTCCATGTTTCTGCTGCATATGTGACAAATGGGTACAAAGTATGCCCTGTACAACACTTCCTCACATTTCAAGGGCACTTCTCTTCTCCATAGCAGGTCTCTTAAATATCTATGGAACAATTATTCCTGCTGTCCCCTTCTCATTACATCTTCTCTACTTCCACCTTTCGCCTCAATCACGCTTTCAAGGTATTTTATATCCTGCACCTTTTCTCCAATTAACTTTATAGATTTACTAGGCCTTATCCTCTTCCTTGTCACTACCATCACTTCACACTTTGCCATTCTAAATTTCATTCCATACTCTTTCACTTCATTTCATTCTTGTAGTTGTTCCTGTGCTTGCTCCTCCTCCCCCCATACCATTAAGTCATCAGCAAACATCATGGCTTTCATTCTTTCCTCCACAGGTTTTCCTGCCACTTCGTTCATGACCATTTCAAATAGCACTCCCCATGCTTCACTCCATGTTTTATTTCTCCTGTAGTCCTCATAATTATATGCTTTTCACTCTCATTACAACTACTCTTTCCACTTCGGCATCCTACTTTGCTTTCCAAACTTTATTTCTATCCAAACTATCATATTCCTTTTCCACATCCATAAATATTACTACCAAGACTTTCCCAAATTCATACCTTCTTTCCATTAGATGTCGTATGGCAAATATTAAGTCTATTGTAGACCTCTATTTCCCAAATTCATGCTGTTCCTCTCTCCACTTTCTTTCATTTTATTTCTTAGTCTCTTTTCCAGTATCTTTTCACATATTCTTCTACAGTGGCACATCAGCGTTATCCCCCTATAATTTTTACACCTCTTGAAAATAGGTATTATAACTCCCTTATTCCAGTCTTCCAGTACTTTGTTCTCCTTCCAAATCAATTTCAGCATCCTGTATAACCATTATATATATTATCATTCGATTCCCATGTTCAGGTGTCATTTTTCAATTTTCAGAATATTATATATCTACTTCACCTACTGCTCTTATCATTTTGACCATCAGTTTGTACACATCTGGTGCTTTTTCTTGTTTTATCCTCTTTAATGCATCATCTACCTCTTTCCATGTGAAGCCTCTTTACTTCTCTTCTGATATTTCTTCCTGTTCCACTGTTTCACTCTCATCCCTTTCATCTTTCAGGTTGAACCACTTCTCAATAAATCTCCCCATAAGTCCTTTTCTTCCTCTTCTAGGTTCAACATTCTTCCTTCTTCATTCATCATTCTAAATTATTGTCTTTTCTCCATTCTCCTGTTTCTTACTTGGCTATATAACACCTTCTTTCTTCCTTCCACGTCTAGTTCCAGCATTTCTGTCCATTTTTGCACCCAATCCTTCCTGGCCTCCCATACAACTTGCTTCGCTCTTTTGTTCTTTTCCTTCTATTCTTCCTTTGTTTCTTCATTTTTCTTCTTAAAACTCCTTTTTAAATGCTTTATCCTTCTCCACCAGGGTATCTTCTCCCACTTATTTTTAATACTTGTCCTTCCACATACCTCCTCTGCAACTCCCACAAGACTGTTTCTAAACCTTTCCCATTCAACCTCTCCACTTTGCATCTCATCCTTGGGTATTAAACTTCTTCCCTTTCTTAGGTACACCTCTCTTTCCTCTTCATTTTTTAGCCTCCATACCCTTAATTTTCTTTCTTGTCTTACTACCTTTCTCCTACATTACCATCCCTTTATGTCAGTCACCAACAACTTGTGGTCACTATCTAAGGACACACTTGGTATTACCTTGATGTTTACGGTCAGCCATTTCATTTCTTCATCCATAATAGAGTAGTCTATCACGACTTTTGCTCCCCAACCAAACTATATCTAGTGATCTTATGAATTTCTCTTTCCTCTTATACCAGCTGTTTGCCACTTTCATTTTATTTCTTGCACATAGCTCCAAGAACCTTCTAGCCTACTTGTTTCTCTTTCTCCATCCTTCTTTCCCTAACACCTCCTCAAAAACTCCTCTCTCTTTTAGTACTTTTGCATTAAGATCCCCCATTACTACCTGACACACGTTTTCCATATGCCTTTCTAGGTCTTCCTCAAACTTGTATTTTTCTTTTGCTGGGCACCCCACTTATACACTTGTCTCACTTTCGCTTTTTTCCTCTGTCAATTGATGTCATCTTTATTATTCTATCATTCATCCCTACCACCTCCGCCTGCAGCCCTTCTCTCACTATGAAGCCTATTCCGTTTCTCCTCCCTTCATCATTTCCCATCCAATGAAGAATGAAGCCGTTCCTTACTTACCTCATGCTACTCCCTCTCCACTTGGTCTCACTCGGACCCAAGAAATCCACTCTTCTCTCATCCATCATGTCCATAATCTCCTCCACTCTTCCAGTCAGTGTTCCAATGTTCAGAGTCCCTATTTGTATCTGTTTGTCGACAATTTTTGTTTTCTTGAGTGTTTTTGTTGGTTTCAGCCACTGGCTTACTAAGCCTGTTGTGGCCTACACCTGATTAACGGGACTAGGTCCTCAGGTAGACCTTCTCTTGGTGGTCACCTTCCCTAACCGTGGCTACGGGTGATGATGATGACTTAGCTTATAATCACCAACCCTCTCACTTCCAGACCCCGAGGTATATTCAAGACCTTTTATTTTTTGATGTTGATCACCTTCAAAATTTTAGAATTTTATTATATGTAAGGCCGCAAAGAGATACTACACTCAGGCCAATATGGTATATTTCTTAAACTCACGTTTCATATAAAATCAAAAAGGTTGACAGGGCCAATTTAAAACTGTACATAGGGAAAGTTACCATTATCCTTGGCATACTGATCCTTAATGCTGATGGTCTCTCTAAGGAAATTTGTTCTGGCCACATCCCCAAGAGCAGCATAGCAGCGCTCAGCCACTCTCAGTTTGTTGGTCGCTATGGCGATGTTGGCGAGGTTGCTCCACATGCCCTCGGCCTCGGGTTTGTCTCCCAGTTTCTCCAAGAAGAGTATGGCCTGGCCCAGGTCATTGTCGTGGATGGCCGTGCCGAACTCCAACAGTCCCTCGTCCAGTTCGTATCCCAGCTGGTGCTGACCCTCCTCCACCACAACCTGTGCAAGTAACACAAATTGAAGCAGTAAAAGTCATAAGATATGATTTATAGTAAGGCTTGCTAAAACACTCTCATCATAACAATAATAATCATCAACGTGTCAGTTTAGTAAAATGTCTTCATCTTCCTCTGTCCTTCCACGATTCTACCTGCTTTATTTGCTTCCATTCTTCTCTTCACTTGCACACTTACTGTTATCAGCTCCTTCCATATCTTTCTAGGTCCTCCTGTGGTCTTTGAGAATGATAAGGATGAAGGGAGACCAAGAAATAGATGAGAGGAGCAGATAAAAACAAGTGTGTAAGTGAATAAAAATGAACGAGAATAAGGGAGGAAGAGTGATGGAAGGATAGAGGGAGGTAGAAAGCATTTTACTAAACTGACCCAGCCACAGGCTAGAAGCAGTTGATGATGATGATACCAACATTTAATTTTCAAATAAATTAAGTACACTTTGAGAACACTTCATTCCAAATCTCAATCACAACAATGATACCAACATTTTATTTTTAAATATAATCAGTACACTTTGAGAACACTTCATTCACAATCTCTTTATAATCACTTTAGAGCTACCTCTGTCTTCCCATCCGCCCTCACAACATCCACTGCATCACCCTTGATGGGGAACAAGGTGACTTGATCTGGGGAGTCGATGTTATACCACACACAGAGGTTGTTCCTGGATTGAGCCACCACCACGTCACTACCAGGAACCCACTGAAACAGAAAATAATACTTTAAGGAGATAATATTGCATTGAAATTAGTGTCTTAAAGTGGGACTGGTGGACTTCTCATATGTTTACCCAAACTGTGCTTTCTGTTCTCTCTATCTCACTCCTTGTTTAGCAGGTATGCAACCAGTCTCACTACCAGGGGTTTATAGTAGGGCTCTGCAAGTACTCATATTCCGAGCTTTGAGCCGAGCTCGTTGCTTAAGCTCGAGATCGACATCGAAAGTTTTGTAGGCTTGTCATTTTCGAGCTTCACTTGATGTACTTAATAATCAATTTTTAAAATGAAATAGTAAGCATAGTCTATTTAATTGAGATAATATAAGCATTTCCACTTATAAATCATTTGGTTGCTTAACAAATTGTTAAATATTAATTTTGATTTTCACAATAATAACGTAAGAGAGCTTTAAAACCACTTTGAACCGGTAAATTTATTCAATATTGTCGTCCATTTTGAATTATACTTGATCAAAGTTGTTTACTTGACAAAGTAATGAAAATAAAAATAGCTAAGAAGATTACTAAATAATTAAATGATTCTTTTTACTATTTCTACCTGGTCCCTTTCTAAAATAATAATTTATGTTAAATTAAAAATGTAATATCAAGAATATATTATTATATTAAATGTTTTCAAACTTAAGATATTTAAAACTCGTATTAATATGTTTAGCTACAAATTTAGCTCTAGTTACTATTTAGTTATGGAACTATTTTGGTTAACTTGTTTAAAATCAATGTTGATCTTATTTATTGCAATACATATTTTACCAAACTTACACATTTATATTAAAAAAAGCATTTACTATTTCATATTGTTTGCTAGAAATATTATTTTAGTAATATTATTTTTAATTTTAAAATATCAGCATCAACTTTTATAAGCATTAAAAATTTAATTGAAGTAAATTTATCAATACAATAATGTCTAACGAGAGCCTATTCAAAATGCATAGAGGAATGAAATGGAACAGAAGACGTGATCATGCACAATTACACTAAGGAATAATAAACGAAATATGAAACACTTCAAATTTCTAATATGTTTATGATTCTTACATTTTCTATGGGGCAAATTAAGTTACTGAACATATTTTGGGGAAATATTAGCTTATTTAAACGTCAATTTTATTAACTTTTTATCAAGACAGTTTAGAAACACTCTACAATAATGTAAAGTGATAGTGAAGGAAGCCAACCCGGAAGAATAGTTAGGTTAGGTCTAGATATAAACAAACACACTTTTCTATTTTCTTTTACAATGTATCACTTCTTCAAACTTCCACAGTTGCACATTGTTTTAAATATTCGGAAATATTTATTTTTCAGATGAAGAGACATTAATGAAAAAATAATATTATAGAAAATTCAAACTAATGTGCAATTGTGGAAGTTTTGAAGAAGTGTAAGTGTAAAAGTTTAAGAAGAAATGAAGAGAGAAGTATGTTTGTTCTTATCTAGGCCTAACCTAACTATCCTTTCAGGTTGGCTTCCTTCACTATCACTTACCTTACATTATTGTACAGTGTTTCTACACTGTCTTGTTATACATTTCCAAGCCATCATACAATTATTCATTTTATTAACTTTTTTTTTATAATTGTTAGTGTAATTTTAATGTCCTTAAAGACATGAGCGTTGAAACCATTCATATAATTTTTTTATTTGATTTTTATTTGAGTGTTGTTCTTATTTTTAAATTGTGTTTTATAGGTTTTATTTTTAATTTAAACCCTGATATTTCCATTATTTAACTTTAAACATTTTAAAATTATGAATATACTTGAACTCGACTCGAACTCAGGAGCTTTTAAAAATACTCGACTCGAATGAAAAACCTCAAGCTCACATATCCTTAGTTTATAGAGGGCAGGGGAAAGTATAATTGAAAGAAAAGGGATACATCTGGAAGAGTATGGGTTCATTTTATTCTAACCCAGTATTTTAGAAATGGAGGATTTCAGACTATTAACTGTGACCCTTATAATTATATAACATGGTTGATGATAGCCAGAGGAACACCAGTCTGAGTTGAGGCTAGCCGATTGAGTGGACTGGCGTGTCCAGGCTAGTGTGCCTGAGTATGTCCAGTGTGTGGGCTAGCGTGTTCCGTGTGTGGAGCACCGTATCCAGTGTGAGGGCAGCGTGTCTTGTGTGTGGGCCAGCGTGTACAAAGTGTGGGCCAGCGTGTCCAGCGAGTGGGTTAGCGTGTCCAATGTGAGGGTCAGCATGTCCAGTGAGTGGGCCAGTGTGTCTAGTGAGTGGGTCGACATGCCTAGCGAGTGAATCAGTGAATCAACCATTATGTAATGCAGGTCAACAGAATGTGTCATGTGCGGGGACCAGTGGCGACTTAAGTGAATAATGCAAGTAGGGATGGACGGGAACTACTTTTTTATCTCGGGACAGGAACGGGACGAGAAATGAGTCAAAATATCGGGACTCAAGATGGGAACAGGAAATTTTAAAATTACGCTTTAGAATAATTTTAGATTTAAAATATATTGAGTTCAAAACTAATATGGTAAGACTTTTAAAAGTTATAATATTATTAAAACCTGCTTCGGTGGCCGCGTGGTCTAAGCACCACTCTCGCAATAGATTAGACTGCCGATAACGGGAAGAATGTAGTTCGATCCTGGCCGGGTGTACTAAGGGTGGATTTTCCTAAATGGTTTCCCACTCTATCCACGCAAATGTGGGTACACCTCCTTTAAATTCAATCTTTCTCATTCCTAACACACTAGTCACTAGTAAATAGGTGTATAACTGGAACGAGTTATAAGACGCGGTCCTAAAAAAAGGTAATAAAAATATTAAAAATAACAATAAAATAGAGTTTTGCGAATAGCATGTTTTATTAAATTTTGTATGGAAATTATTTTTACTAGTTAATTTCTTTTGAAATTCGTGTTTTATATTTAATTATTTGCATAGTGCAAAAAATACTACAAAACATAATGTTTGGCACCTCTTCAATTTGCTCTGAATATGAAACTGCAAAATATTATCTAGGTTTGAAACTTCTTTAAAGTCACTTTTCTTAAATATTCTCTCAAGGTTTTACACCCCTTAAAAGTGATAGTCTAGCAACCCTTATAACGCACCTCGGTGGCGTAGTTAGCTAACGTGCTAGTCGCGTTGAGCTCGACTGCCGAGGACGGGGAGATCGAGTGAATTGGGGGGTGGTTTTTCCTAAATGGTTTTCCACTCTCCCTCCATGCAAATGCGGGTTTAAGACGTGGTGCTGAATAAATAAAAATAAAAAAAGCAACCCTTATACTCTACTCCCTGTCTGGCTCGCAAACAACAGACACTCTGATCCTTCATAAATAGTTGACCTTGACAATTTCCTATCATTTCCACACCACAAAAGATATTAGAATATATCTCTGTTCTTTTCTAAACTTTTTAAACTCTTTCACTTGCTGAACCTAACAAATAACTGATGATTTACAGAGCACAATAAGTGCTGAGCCTCCCCTCCCCATCCCAGCCACCAAGTTTGCTAAATAACAATGAAGAAGGCTGTCTACAAAAGAGATTAACAGTGCCGAGTCAGCAGTAACTGCTAGAGCTTGACCTTTGTTTTGTTTCATGGAGCACTATGTTTTGTTTCTCACCTGAAAATTTTCAGAGAAGGGGGGGCGGGGAAGGGTCAATCCTGCCCAACCGATGGGAATAGATAAATTCCCGAACTTTTCCTGAGGGTTCGGGATCCCGTCCACCCCTAGTTTCAAAATCAAATCAAAGTTTGAATATTTTTGGTACTTGTTTTCTGATCAAAAAATATATAAAATTACTTGAAATTGTTTTATTGCACAATTGTTTGTAATATTTCGTTTTAATATGATAAATTATGTTATTACAACTTGCAAGTCAATTACTTCAGTTTGTTTTCCATATGAATATTAATTTGTAATGTATACAACCGCTCAGAATGGCAATAGTTGACTATAAATAAAGTATTTTAGTCTCAATATTTTTACTGGCGAAACTTTGTGATTGTCCAAGCCAGAATTTTTTTTTCAAAGCCAACATTGGTTTTGAAGCCAAGTCAAAGTTTTGAATCTTTGCAAACTCCTAGCGTTTATTTTACCTGCACAAAGGTACAGAAGCTGAGTATGGGAAGTTTTTGGCCAGTTTTGATGTCATAGAGTGTTAGCCTCATCTTCTTGTCCCTGAAGAGCAGCTTGTGACCAGTTTCATTCAGTTCCAGCCAGTCTATCTTGGAGTCTTGGGACACTTGGGCCACAGTTGTGCCATACAACAAATCCACTGGAAAAATAACATAACAATAACAATTCAATCAGAGTAGTGCATAGAGCTGGAATAATTTTCACTTATTCAAATAAATGTATGTTCTGTACCCCTGTTATGTGTTTTCCTTGATTGTTTTTCCTAAATGTAATTTAATTTATTATCTTCCTACGAAATCCTTAAATATTTACCTCTGTTTACCTTATCCCATTTTTGGCTTCCTTTGTAGTTTTAGATAAAACCCCAAATTATTAAACATCTCACTTGGCCTTTTGATTCGAAGGTTGCCAATTCTACACCTAAAGGTTTATCAAATATACTTCGTGTTTATGGTTGGTGTTGAGTAATACAATGCAGAGGATCATAAGGCATAGGGTTATAAAGTTGAGCAACCAAATAACTAAATCAAGCCAAATAACATTTTAGAAGCCATTGTTAAAGGATGAAATTTTTGAATTTTGACCAAATTGTCCTGACATTAGAGTTTTAGAGTCATTCTGAGAGGTAATATCCTACTTGGAAATAAAGTTAATAAGTTTAGACCACATTATCAAATTTTAATACCTACTATTGTTTAATATCATATTGTTCATATGAAAAATTTCAAACTTCTTTATGAATTGTTTAACTACATTTCCCAAAGCTCTAACTATATTGTCTGGTATGACTGGATTAAATGAGCACACCATACTGTTTTTCTCACACTGTTCAATAGGAATATATTCTAAGTTCCAAAACATTCAATACAAACTTTCTACCATGATAAAGTCAAATGATTTAATGAACATTTCAAGAAAATGTGTGTGTTAGTTTTTTTAACTAGTGCCCTTTACAAGCTAACAGCAGTAGAAATAAACCATACCTATCCCTTCCCACACCCAATGCTAGCCTACCCTATTCAATTTATATGGGATAGCTAATGGGTATATCAAGGAGATATGTATGGTTTATTTATATTGCTTTTAATCTTTAATTTCCAAATACTTATTTTTGCTGGTTAGTTAATAAAATATAATCTAAACTAAATAAAATGATAAATTTGTAGAAAACCAAAGTACAAATAAAAGTATAAACACTAAACTATATTTACACACACTACAATATTTAGATGCTCTTATTGCATCTTCCTCCAGAAATAGTAGCAGTAACACTGAACAGAAAGCTAGCTTCAGTGATACCAACTTGGCTATGCACAGAGGCAGGTTTTTTTTGTTATTGGCGATAAACGCGAATTGTTTTTCTGTAGCTTCAAAATCTATATTTACACGTTTCACAATATAATATCATTAATAAATAATAGTAATGACATTACATGTAAATCCACCAGCTTTTGCCAAGTTTGTGAAAAATTTAAAATAACTTTATAGTAGATTGATGAACCGATATAATTATGGACTATTCTTACCAAATTTATTACATACTTACATTATAAACATTAGAGGTGTTAAACACTTCTAAAATTTTGACTTGACTTTAAAAAAATATAGCCTTCAAGTTTGTTTCAAAAATAATTCTGTCATCAACAATATTGACAGAAAAAATACTTATATGTTCGATTATTGCCATTTTGAACTATTATTTACTTTTTTCAAATTAGTATTTATAAGAAAACATTTGAGGTAAATGAATTACAGGTTATGATAATAACTAGATTTGTCAGCTTAGAATTAAAAATTATAAACATTTATGCAATAAAATATTTTCTAAATAATTTGAGTGAGTAATATTAAATAAATCAGCGCATTATAATATTATTTAAAGCATAAAACAATTAACAAACAAAATAGTGAAACTTCAATTCAGTTCCAAGAATATTTTGTATATTCGGTTCAAATTGAAAACGAGTACTTTGCATACCCCTAACCAATATGTGCTGTTAGTAAAAACATAGTTACCAATACAAATTGTTTTCAGATCCAGCAAATAAGCTAGTTTCTTGTTGTCTTCACTTGATTTGAGGCGACGCTCATTCAGTCTCACACTGATTTGGTGAGGATTCATAAATTCTGTCCTAGAATCAGTAGTTTTATTTCACTAAATCACTTTATGTATGAACTTTTTTAATGTAGCAATTTCAAACTTTGTAATGAATAACAAATGTGCAATATAAATAGAAATAAATAATTTAAAACAATATTTACAGCTTACTTTACTTACATCCATTATTGTTCCCAGCCTATGGCCTTGGTCATTTTTTAATTAAAGTCATATATTTTTTCACTACCTGCTGGCTAGGCCTGTTGTAGATTTACAGCTTACTTAAAAACTGAAATTAAATGATCACAGCTTGAGGATGATAATTTAGAGATTACCACATATCATTTGACATGGTTAATGAGTTAAAATATTTATGAACAATTTTGTCTAGCAATATTATAGTGGAAATTAAGACAAGAGCTAACCAGGATATGCTTGTTATTTCTTGGTCAATAAATTATTAACCTCTCGCTGGCTGTCAAGGAATGTAACACTGTCCAAATATAAAAAAATAATAGGGTGTAAAATCTTACATTGTGAAAATAATTCTAGGGTGTTCGAAAACAAGGTACTTGGGAAGATATGTGGTCCAAAAAGGAATGTTAATATTTTGGTGGTGTAGCAAGTTTGAAAGTCCTGGTTGTGGGTACCAGCATGGATGGGTATAAGCTTGTCCGGATCTTTGTGGTTTGTGTCAAAATGATGATTGTTCGTTCGTTGTCTTAGAGAACCTGTAGTAAGGCCTATATACTCTGCATCACATGATTTGTACTGTAGTTGTTATATCAAGTTATTTGTTTTGCAATTGTAATGCTTAGGGATTTTGTATTCCAATTTTGTAACGCCGTTGAAGGTGGTAGCTGGTAGGTGGATTCCATATGTGATGCAATGGGTGCTACTGCAGGGGTATGAACCTTTGGTAGTCGGTTTTTCTTCTCCAATTCTCTTGGGGTCAGGAAGGTTGGGACGGACAAGAATATTGTGGAGATTGGGTGGCCATTTGAAAGTGAGTCTTGGGGGTGAACTAAGAAGATTTGGCTCTGGGTGAAACTGGTTAGGAATTTTGTAACTAGTTTTAAGGATGGTGTTGATACGTTGTAGACCTGGGCCTGGATTCACTAACGGGAGCAAATAGTTGCACCGGTGCAAGTTTGAAAGATGTGCCCAAATCTCTATTCACTAAAAGAAGCAAGTGCAATTTGAGAGCAAAGTTGCGCCTTTTATTTGCCACCACTCAAGAGTAGGCGCAACTATTAAATCATGATTGTCACTTCAATAAAATTAAATGGCGGAATATTATTGCAATTGCTTAAAATACAATTAGTTAACTGTACTCCAACTAATAATAAAGAAATTAAAATAACATACGTCTGTCAAGCACAAAACTTGTTTCGATTTAGATAGTGGTAACAAAGCGATTACTTACTTTTTATTGTTGAAATTTTACATTCAAACAATGCAACAGCATTTATTGCATTATTACAAAACAAAACGTCAAACAAAATCACGAACTGTGTAATCTTTGTTTATATACAAAGAGTTTTGTATTCCTCCAGGTCCAAAGACATCTCATCACTAAATATGGTGGTTAGTATAGTTTAAAATAAGTTTTAAAGTTTCTATAAATGTTTTATTAATGGAATTTAAGCGTTAAACTAATAATATAAATAAATACTAAATAATATGCTAATATTGTTTTTGTAAATCACCCAGAAAGCGGCTGCTTCTAATTTTATGTTAGTTCATATGTTAAGAAATTTTCTGTCATTTTCATTAGAGATTTAAAATAAAGTAGCCTTAATTTTGAAAGTAAATTCTTCACAAGGATTGGTCAAAAAGAGTGCAATTGATGACGTTTATGGTGATGTCACCATAATCTTGCCACCAGTTTGCGCCTTGTTTAGTGAATATGGAAATGGAACAAATAATAAGGCGCATCTTAGGGAGTATATTAATGATCTTGGTGTTCTCCTGGATAACAAACTTTATTTCCACTATCATGTTGACCATGTAATTTCTCATTCATTGAAATTACTTGGAGTTATTAAATTTATTACTTCATCATTTAAGAAAGTTGACTGTTTTTTATGTCTGTACTACGCCCTGGTTAGATCCAAGTTAGAATATGCTACTGTTGCTTGGAATTCCATTACCTTAACTGACTCTCTTAGGTTGGAAAACGTTCAAAGAAAATTTGGTGCTGCGTGCTATGATAAATTCTTCAGTAACCGGATTTATTATGATTATGACAGAATTCGAAACCTCTTAGGGCTCCAAACTCTCTTCTCACATATTTATTGTGAGGCCCTTTTTGTTTTTAATATTTTCAATAACAAAATTTCTTGCAAATTTGCCCTTGATCATGTAGGCGTTCTTATCCCTTCTCGGGCTTCTCGTAATCAAAAATTATTTTTTCTTAATAGCTCTTACAAGGTAAGCCCTATAGGTCGTTGTATCCATAGTGCCAATTCTAGATTTGTCGAATTCGACTTTTATCATAAAAGGAAAGCTAAACTCAGAGAGTTATTTAAGGATATCCCATATCAATAATTTATCTTGTAGAGGTTCTGCCTATATTATTTAATACTATTTAAGTTTACATTGTTTAAGTTTACAATATTCTGATCTATTTTTTGCATAATGTTACTGCTTTTAACCACTATTTGGTTATTTATTTTTAATGTTACTTTTTATTCTTATCATTATTAACTACTTTTTTGTCTCGTGGTTGTTTATCGGTATATGGCATTATTTGGCCATTTTTTGTCTATCATGTTTTCTTATGTAAATGTATGTATTGTAGGGTATGTACTTGTGTGCTTTTCAGTGCTGGCCTGTTATAGGTCTTACGACTGTTGGCCAGCACTATAATAAAGGAAATTGAAATTGAAATTATTATTATTATTTATTGTTATAATAATTATTTATATAGTTATATTATATAGTATATATTATAGTATATATTATAATATATATTATATAGTTATTTATTGTTATGATGATGATAACTATAATAATAATAATAATAATAATAGAAATTATTAAAAATAAAGAAAAAGGAAAAATAAACTACTAAGTGTAAATTAAATTAAGAGAGTTCACCTAGGGAAAACCACTCAACCTAAATCTTCGTTAATTTCAACCAATAGGCTACACTTGCACCACCTATCATCCACGAAGTAAAAGAAGATCTTAATAGAATTTCAACCCCACCAGTTAAGTTTTCCTCCTTCCCAATCAAGTTAGCATCACTGAAGACACCATCCTGTTCAGTCTTACTACAACTACTTCCTGAGGAAGATGCTATAATAGCATCAAAATATTGAAGTGTGTGTAAATATGTGTTGGTGTTTTTATTTTTAGTTGTGCTTTATTATTTTCCTACTATTCTATCATTTTATTTATTACAAATTGTTTTTGCTCAATGCACTTTATTTCATATATAAAATTAAAATTAGGGTTTAAATGTATGTGTGACTATTTCTACAATAGAAAATAGAAGATAGATGTCACCTTTGTGCACCTTTGGATTCTTCCCACATTTTTTCTCTTTCTCTAAGTGAAATTTCTTAGTTAAATTTACACTTAATAGTTTATTTTTCCTTTTTCTTTATTTTTATCAATTTCCATTATTATAAAAAAAAAGGGGGAAGAAACCCAGTGTAAGACGCAGGTGGGAGAGTCACATAAGGATGGACCTCAAAGAGCTAGGGTCTGATGAGGTGGACTGGATGTTCTGCCATAGATTAAGTATATGAGAAAAACAACAAAAATAGAATAAAATAGCAACATAAGCAATTACTTTACACCTCAATCAATAAGAAATCAGTGTATGTCCAAACAAAGATAACCATCATATTTTTGTGGAAAAGAAATTAAACTTATAGATAGGGGTGGATGGGATCCTGAACCCTCGGGAAAATGCTGGGAATCTATCCATTCCCGAGAGTCTGGCAGGAAAGACCCTTTCCCAGCAAGGGTTCGGCGGGAAATAAATCCCGCTTATTGTTCAACCATGTACTGGCTCAATCTCTATTAGAGACAGTCATCTTCTTTGTTCTGTAACAAACTGGGGGGGGGGAAAGGGGTGATATTTTACTGCCTGTGGTGAGACAAACAAGTGGAGAAGCTCGTGAGTCAATGTGCTCTATCTAGCAATNTGCCTGTGGTGACAGAATGTGCTCTGTCTATCAACAGTTGTTTGTTAGGACCAGCAAGCGAGAGGAGAGTTTGAAAGATTTAGAGGACAGAGATATATTAAACTTTACCATCTTTTGAGGCCTAGAAATGAGTGAGTAAGTAGCTTGCTAAGGTAAACTATTTATGAGCATCAGCCTGTCTGTTGTTAGCAACCAAACAAAGAGTAGAGATTACAGGGGTGTTAAACAAAGAACCTTTAAGGGGTGTCAATTCTAGAGAACATTAAAGTGGCTTTAAACATATAGAAGTTTCAAGGGGTTTCATACCAAAATAATATTCAAGGGGTTTAAAACTTAGATAATCTTAAAGGGATTTTAAACCTTAAAACATTTAAGGTGTTTCAAACCTAAAGAACATTTAGGTGGTTTAATAACATAAGAATATTTAAGTGGTTTTAGAGCTAAAGAATATTCAAGATGTTTCAAACCTAGATAACCTTTAAGAGGTGTTAAAATAGAGAGCATTTAAGATTTTAGAGGACATTTAAGAAGGGTAAAATTTTTATTTTTATTTTGCACTCTTCCTATAGGTAGTTAAATATAAAACACACTTTTCAAAAGAGATTAACTAATAAATATAATATATTAAAATTAATTATTCACTTTGTATTATTCATTATTCGTTAAAAATTTAGCTATTTGTTTCAATATAAAATGCTATTCGCACACCCATATTTATATTACGTTTTTATGATATACAATTTGTATTATATTTAATAATGTCCAAGATTTTACAAGTATTACTGTATTAGTATAAACACAATATCTAATTTAATCTAGAATTAATTTAATTAATGTATAATTAATGTATATTACCTGACAGATCCCAGTATATCGTTATCTCCATACTCCACCAAGCTGAGCTCCCCTGCATTGAAGACAAGACACACTGTGGGGTTGTCAAAGTAGAACTTTTCATTGTTTCCAGAGTGGGGCCAGGTGACTTCACTGAGCAAGTTGCGGTTTAGGTCTCCCAGTAAAAGAGTCTCTGAGGTTCGGGCTACAAGAAAGCTATCTTGGCCCATGATCCGCACGTCTTCAATCTCATACCCATACTGAGACTTGAGGCTCACTCCTCTAGAACCCGGAGCCAGGGGTTTCACTAGCACTTGGCTCGGACCTACATATGTCAGCTCAAACTTGCCTTTCCACACTGAGCGTCTGCAAACAATACAACAATATAACTACCTTTAACATTCCCAAAAATCAACCAAGCATAGATATAATAAAAAATTGGCTTCGCCACATAGAGCAGACCAACACTAACATTTGAAATCTCAAGCTTGCACCTGCAGACAAACACTAACATTTGACATCTCAAACTAGCATTTCCACATAGAGCACCTGGAGATTAACACTAAAATTTGACTTCACAAACGAGCACTTACAGTCCAACACTAACATTTGGCATCACAAACCAGCATTTCCACATAGAGCACCTGCAGACCAACACTAATATTTGACTTATGAAACTAACACCTCTAGGCAACACTAACATTTGATTTCTAAAACTAGCACTTGCAGACAAACAATAACATTTGACATCACAAGCCAGCACCTGCAGACAAACACTAACATTTGGCATGTCAATCTAGCACCCGCAGACAAACACTAACATTTGATATCTCAAGCTAGCACTTGCAGACAAACACTAACATTTGATATCTCTAGCTAGCACCTGCAGACAAACACTAACATTTGGCATGTCAATCTAGCACCCGCAGACAAACACTAACATTTGATATCTCAAGCTAGCACCTGCAGACAAACATTAACATTTGACCTCCCAAACATCACCTCCACATGTGCATGGTTAGTGAAATTAATCATACTTTTATTTTGTTCTTAATTCCATTTAAATTTGCCATTTATAGGAACTCTCGGTACCCCCAAAAGTACTGAATAGTAATTATTTAAGAGAATATAATCCAAAAACTAACTTGAGCACAGACTCGAACAGTTGCACAGCCCCACACAAAGAGCCGCAAGCCACTCGGGAGCCATCCTTCTTCCAGCCAAGCGCTGTGATACTGTACAAGTGACGGATCTCCACAGGACGACTCTCTTCCCACAATGCTTTGCGAGGACTCCAACTGAACACTCGCACCCTAGAGTAAATAAATTATAATGCATATTGCTAGCAAGTGGTCTAGGAGTTAATTTTAATATTTTTAAACTTTCTTCAGGAATATTAAAATGAAACATAATTAATTCTTCGGTTACTATCACAGTATATTTAAAATGTAATCCTATAATTTATTATGACTTTTTTTTAATTAGTTTAAAATAAGTAATTTTAGATTTAAGAACTTTTTTTTATATGAGTCCTTTTAAATTTTTTGTTTTCAATTTAATATGGTTTTATTTTGATTTACATAATTAAGTTTTAAAATTTATATATGTATTCAACCCAAACTCGACTTAGCTTGGTACTCAGGAGCTTCATGAGAAACTCGCTTGAGATCGACTCGAATCAAAATAGTGTAAATTTGCAGACCCCTAGAAATGAAAATGTCCATGCAAGCATTAGGTTAAACAATATTGTAGAGGAAGCAAAGGTGAGAGGGTATGGACATGTAATGAGGATGGAAAAGGAAAGGATTTCAAAAAGAATGATGAAGTTGAAGTATGTATGTAGGAAAAACTGCACAGGAGACTAAGAAAGAAAGGGAAAGAACATATAACAGCGAGTGTGCAAGTGAAAGGAGAAGAATGGAAGCAAATAAAAGAAGAAGAATGGTAGGAGAGAGGGAGATGGAGTAATTTTACTAAAGTGACCCAGTCATAGGCTGAAAACTCCATTATGATGATAGTAAATTAAATTATTAAGTTAACTCCAATCAAATTACACAAAAGCAAAAATAGCCTGCGTTGTTAAAATTTCAGAAGTAGAGTATATGGCACCAAATTTATGTTTTATGAGTGCCAAGTTTATATATCAGGTGGTACGCTCATAATAGGCTGTAAATGCATCATATGGGTCAAGTTAGGACCCTAACCTGTCGAAACTGCCAACAGCCACGGCTTGGCCACTGGGACTGCAGCATGCTACGCCCATGTCTTTCTCTGTGTCATCTCGACTGTAGTCAAACTGTTGAGACACGTGACCATCCTTGCCGTAAACAACAACCCTTTTATCACACCCTGCTGCAAGCACGTGACCCAGTGGCCAGGCTAGAGCAAAAGGAGGGACGGGGTGGGTGGCGACACGGCCCTGTATAAAGTACAAACATACAGTCACAACCACATCGGCCTGTGCAACTATAAAACATCTATAATCTTGATAATTGTTATAAACAAAGCCATATCACCAACTTGATTATATTAATATGTTAATATTTCAGAATAATAAGATTAAACATATTGTTCATGGACTACTTAAGTATGATAAATTTTAGGGGTGTGCGAAGCAGGGCTGTAGAGTCAGAATCAAAAACAATTTTGGGTGGAGTCGAAATCTGTAAAAATGTACAGACTTCGACTCCGGCTTCAAAATCCTCATTATCATTAATTGTTTCCAGCCTGTGGCCAGATCAGTTTTGTAAAATATTTCCATCTTACTCTATGCGTCCACCATTATTCATCCTTTAATTGCTTATATTCTTCTCTTCTCACTTGTACACTTTCAGTTATCTGCGTCTCCCATCTCTTTCTTGGCCTCCTTTGTAGTTTTTTCCTACATACTTAATTTTCATTATTTTCTTTGGCATCCTCTCTTTTTCCATTCTCATTACATGCCCATACCATCTCAATTTTCTTCCTCTACTATCTCATGTACTTCCTGTACCCCCACACTTAAAAATAAAAACTTATAGTAATATAGCAACATATTGTTAAATATATAATTTTAATTTTATCCTTTTTTTATTCTTTATGAGCAATATTTGTCATTTGGATTACAAATTTATTCACACATTGCAAACAAGCTTCCTATGAAGTAATCTGTATTGCAGAATTTAACTGAGTGGATTTTTTATTACTAATTAATATAATTTAGCCCTTTCTTTGGGAGTCAGAATAGGACAGTAGAACTTTAAAAGTGTTTAAGTAGAATTATTGTTTGTGATAATTCTTCATTTTTTACATCAACAAAACAAACATTATTTACAAAACAAGACCCACTTGATTTACAATAGTTAACAAGATTACCACTAGAGTGCAACAATGTACAGCCTGGGTATTTAGGCGCATTACTATATTCTGACAAGAACAATAGAGGAGTCAGAAGTCAAAAGCTTGGTGTACAACTCTACAGTCCTGGTATGTAGCTTTGAAACTTCAACTTGGCTTCAAAACAAATATCAGTTTCAACTTCGCTTTGAAAAAAATTCCGGCTTCGACAATTAGTCAATAAAAATATTGACAGCAAAAATTCTCAATTTATGGTCAATTAGTGCCATTATAAGATGTAATATCCATTACAAATTAATATTTACATGAATAAAACTGAAGTAATTTAGTTGTAAGCTGTGAGTATAGCTTAAATTATTATAATAAAAAATTAAGTGGATTCTGGTTAATAGGAGGGCTGGTTATTTGGGCCAGCTTGCCACTTAATTGGGGGAGTGAAGGTCGTGAATGAACAACAAACTGTGTGTAGATGGCTCGAAACATTGGCGTTGGTCGGGTCTTTTGTTTGCGAAGCTGTGCTTTAGGGTGATTGTGTTGCATTTGTTCTGTCATTGTAATCAGATTGACTATCACCTTCTATGTAAATATGAAAATTAAGATTATGAGGATATGATTAATGAACAAATTTTGGCAAAACACTCAAGACACCAGAATACCAAGATAATGATGACAATGATATACCCAGCGAGTAAATAATCAGATTTCCAGGAAATATATTGCTGAATTGAGATGATATTTAATACAGGAATGCAATGAAGGCAGTCTTTTATCAGCCTGTGCCAACTTTGTTCAGTTGCATTCCCCAAAGAAAACATGTCACGGCAAACTAGATAATTGTTTCAAAAGTAAAAACCCTTAATAATTTGTAACCTATGCTTCACACAGTTATGATTTTGATTTTCCTACATTTTACATATATACATTATTATTATGTTTGTTTGCACATCTAGTTTTAGTTATTTTAAAATAAATGTTCATACCATCCTAAATTAAATAGAGTTCTTTCTTTAAATATCACATTGCTTTTATTTTATTCTTACCTTTTTGTTCTGTTAGAATGTGTTTTTAAGCTCAATGGTTAAGATTTTACTTAATTGGGCCAAAGTGATTTAGTCTCGATATGTGCCAATTAACAGGAATCCAATGTATTATAAACTAGTGTGTAAAAACATTTCTCAAATAATTTTAGTGCATAAAGTTATATAAAAAACAAAATATATATTTTCAATAAAACCATTAAAATATATCATAATTTCGATTGGGCTTCGAGAATACTTCATATATTTAATTTGAATTAATTTTGAATAGAAAAAGTGGATTTCACATACCCCTAATAAATTTAATAAGAATATATCTCAATAAGGGAAACTTATTTTCACGTTATGTGGCAATTGTAAAATATTTGGAAGAAGGTATAAGAAAAGTGGTTAGAAACATATAAATGCCATAATAATGTGTTTGTTCCTTTTATATGTTTCTATATAACTTTCCTATACACCTTCTTCCAAGTGTAATAAAATTTAATCGGGGTTATTAAGGGTTTGCAAACCTTAAAAATGGCGAAGCTTAATGTCGAATATTCCTCGCTTTAGCTTTGAAACAAATAATAACCTTCCCATCTTTAAAACATTTCGAAAGAATAAGGAAACTTTGATATATTATGAAGAGATTTGAAATATCTCACTAAATATAACAGAGTACATAATATAATTATTTTTAAAAAAACCCAGTATATTATCACCTACTAGTGATTATATTACATCAATAACGCATGCATGGATAACGTCAAATGCCAGCATCAGCATGAAAGAAAATAGTGTGTTTGTTTTTTTCTCTAAATCTCGTTTTGCACTTAGTGAATAATTTAAAATTTAAAGAAGTGTTATGTGACAAAAACAATATCCTTATTTGCAACTTCATCTTTGATTCACATGTTTCAAGCTTCGTTTTGACTTTTCCTTGAATTTAAAGTGACCTTAGCACACGTCTAAAAAAATTTATAAATGTTAAGTACATTTTAAAAGTAAGTAAAAAGTAAGTTTTTTTTCGCTAACACAAAATATCTAATTGCTTACTAACAAATTAATAAACTGAATTACTTGTGTTTCTGCACTGCCATCTTCAGTCACATAGTAGCGGACAATCGTGCCATCTGCGTGCCCAGACAGAAAACCTGTGCCTCGAGAACTGAGAGAACAATATTATATTAAATTAAGAAAATATCTTTAAAGAATGTATTTTGTTTAAAACTTGAGTTGGTCGAGAAAATAAACCTTTAAGATCTATAATGATTACACACACATACAATGAAATATTTGTTCATTAATGAGAGGGGTTGGGAGCCTTTTGGCTTTGGAAGGCCACATGTCACTTCACTAAATATTTAAAAGGCCACACAGTTCTTGTAAATCAATTATGGGAACATTTTGCCAAAATATGAGACTGCAAGAACAAGAAGAGATATATGACCAATAAGAATGATTACTTTTTTAACATTATGCTTTAAAAACAATGATTTTTTATTTTAATTAATTAGAATAATGTATAATTTATTAATGATTGATAACTGACAAAATATGCTAAAAGGCCACATCGATCACCTAAATAGGCTGCAGGCTCCTCATCCTTGACCTACGCTCACACGGCTGAGCTCACAAATATAGTCTCTTGTTCAGAATCATACAATACATTTAAGGCTTGTTTAATCAAAGAATATGACCTGGAGGTTTAGGCGTAAGGTGTCAGACTTCTGTGCTGGGGGCCCGGGGTTCAATCCTCGGTCCCGGCACAGATTTATCTGATTGCCAAACCCTAAAAATTTATAAATGTTAAGTACATTTTAAAAGTAAGTAAAAAGTAAGTTTTTTTTCGCTAACACAAAATATCTAATTGCTTACTAACAAATTAATAAACTGAATTACTTGTGTTTCTGCACTGCCATCTTCAGTCACATAGTAGCGGACAATCGTGCCATCTGCGTGCCCAGACAGAAAACCTGTGCCTCGAGAACTGAGAGAACAATATTATATTAAATTAAGAAAATATCTTTAAAGAATGTATTTTGTTTAAAACTTGAGTTGGTCGAGAAAATAAACCTTTAAGATCTATAATGATTACACACACATACAATGAAATATTTGTTCATTAATGAGAGGGGTTGGGAGCCTTTTGGCTTTGGAAGGCCACATGTCACTTCACTAAATATTTAAAAGGCCACACAGTTCTTGTAAATCAATTATGGGAACATTTTGCCAAAATATGAGACTGCAAGAACAAGAAGAGATATATGACCAATAAGAATGATTACTTTTTTAACATTATGCTTTAAAAACAATGATTTTTTATTTTAATTAATTAGAATAATGTATAATTTATTAATGATTGATAACTGACAAAATATGCTAAAAGGCCACATCGATCACCTAAATAGGCTGCAGGCTCCTCATCCTTGACCTACGCTCACACGGCTGAGCTCACAAATATAGTCTCTTGTTCAGAATCATACAATACATTTAAGGCTTGTTTAATCAAAGAATATGACCTGGAGGTTTAGGCGTAAGGTGTCAGACTTCTGTGCTGGGGGCCCGGGGTTCAATCCTCGGTCCCGGCACAGATTTATCTGATTGCCAAACCCTTACTTCACCTCTGACAAGACGTGTATTAATCACGACTTGTGAATGTGAGGAATGCCAGGCCTCCACCATGGTTCGAATTCCACGTTAAACTTTAGGTCCTCCATTTCATCTCACAATCACCCTACGATTACACATTAGTGTAAGTGTGTATAGCCCAAATGAGTAGTAAGACACGATGATGATGATGATGATGATGATGATGATGATGATGATAAGAAGACATAATTTAGAGATGTTTAGAAAGTTTTGAGTAAGAAAAACTAAAATTAATGATAATACAAGCCTCTTACTTCCCTCCTACCATAACAGTAAAATTTTCTTTAACATTAAACATAAATAGGTATGTAATAAAATAAATGAGTGAACAATAAGTTTAAAACATTACTCATGTACATATCATCATCATCATCATCATCATTCGACGTTTCCACCTCGGAGGGTCATCTGGCACATCCTCTTCCATTCCTGTCAATCTTTCCAAACTTCTCCCTCAACCACACTCCTCCAGTCCACTCTATGTCTTTTTGCGCTTAGTACATCCATTGTGTCTGTGGTCTTCTCTTTGCTTTGTCAGGCTTTCTTAGGCATTCTGTTCTCCTCCATTCTCATCACATGACCTAAACCACAGCAACCTTTTTTTCTTAAGTGTCTCTTCATAGAACTTTTAAACCATCCCTAATCATTTCATTTCTTATCCTGTCTCTTGTTACATTCTCAATGCCTCTTAGGAACCTCATTTCTGCTGCTTACAATCTACCTAAATTTCTCTTCATCCATGTTCAGGTTTCAGAGCCATATGTTGATAATGGATGATTATATGCCTTTTATAACATTTTTGCCTCTTTGCCTATATTCCATCAACAGATTATATCCTTAACCACGGAGTAGAGTTGTCCACTCTTCCATATCCTTTGTCCTAATTCATCCTGGATCTAACCATTTACGTTAATCTTACTTCCTAGATAGCATAAATCTTCACCTTTTTGGGTTCCTTTCCTTGATGGATTTGTGTTTCCAACCAACTTCATTATCTTGCTTTTTTTCTACGTTCATGACTGTCCAATCAATATCTTTCCATCGCTCTTGCCCATTTAGTCAGTTCTTTCTCCAAGTCCTCTTATGACTCTTCCCAGGTCTTAACATTGTCCACGTAAGCCATCACCTTCAGTTCCCCCGGGTTTCTGTGACCCTGGACTTGGGCGATAATTTCACAATATTAAGTAGGATTGGTGGTAAAACGCTTCTCTGTATTACTCCCCTTTCTGTTTGTAACCAATCAAAGTGTTTATCTTCTATTCTTACACAATTTCATGAAAAAGTATTATTTTCAAATAAATTGAAAATATGATTAGTGTGCACATTAATGTAAATCATTATTTGATTGTCATATACATAATGGCTCTAGGAAGTTATCACCTTTACTCTTACATATAGGCTTAGGCCAGGGCTCGACAACCTATTGCCCGGGGGCCGCATACGGCTCTTTAACCCGCTTTTGCGGCACTTCTCTCCAAGGTTCAATAAATATTAATTTTTTAACAAAAATACACATTTTGGTAAACAGAAAAAATCCGCGCAACAGCTGGTTCTATCTATTCCACCAACAACAATATAATGACTAAAGGACTTAACAATCGGCAGTTCCAAGAATTTTTGTGTGAAGTAGATTGCCAATATTCTGACCTTCTGCATAATAAAGTGTGTTGGCTTTCAAGAGGTGAGGTGCTTGATCAATGTTCATCCCGTTTTAGTGAAATAAAAACGTTTTTAAATGATAAAGGCCTGCATGATCCCAAATTGTCTGATGATCTTTGGCTTCAGAGATTTTATTTTATAGTAGATACAAGCACACGTAAACAAACTCAATGTGAAGCTAGAATGGCAAGAAAACATAGCATTTTCTCTTTTAGAAGAAGTTATTTCTTTTGTTCCACATGAACTTGCAAAGGAAAAACCTCACTCTCTTCACGCAACTGAAGAAATATCAAGAGGACACACATTTTGCCATTGATTACGAATTTTTCATAGATGCAGTCAAACACCTGAGTGACTCATTCAAAAAACCATTTGAGGAGTTCAGAGATTATAAAGCTACTCTGTCGTTTTTAATAAAGCCAATGGAATCCAAATAAATAAACTTAATTTTTTAGCACTTGCTAACATTATAAACCAAGCTGATTTTGAGCTTCAGTTATTGGATCTTAAATCAAAAAAGGTGTAGAGTAACAAATTTGAGACACTTGATGCAGCTCTGGAAAGTCTTGAAAGATGAGAAAGGCTGTTATCTGCCCAACATAAATTATCTGAACTATCAAGATTACAATGGTGGGATCAAGTTATATTCAACACTTGGAACAGCCTGCCAAAGTCGTATTGCCTGTTAAAATTATACGCACTGGGAATTTGGATCATTTTTGGATCAACATTTATTGTGAGCAAACATTATACAATACAAACTTGATCAAAAGTAAACTAAGGAGCAGCCTTCCCAATGAGAGTCTTGAATCGTGCCTAAAACTAAAAATTACTAACTACGCACCAGGTATCACTCGGTTATGTAACAAAATGCAGGATCAGATTTCACATTAATTTGTTTGGTTGTGTCACAAAAATCCAAAGCTAGAGCCAAAAATGAAATCAAGTACGTACCTACCTACCTAGCATAAAAGTTCTAATGAAAGCTGTTTGTGTATTATTAAGCTTATATAAATGATGTGAATTATTCTATCAAAAAATGCATGTTTTAATAAAACTTATCAATCATATAAGTAAAATGTATGAGTGGCTCTTTGAGTGTCACAAATTTTCTAAAATGCAAAAATGTGGCTATTTGCCCAGACAAGGTTGCCGATCCCTGGCTTAGGCCTTTATGAGGAGTGGAAGGAATGTGAGTCTAGGTCCATATTTAAATGTTTTTATAACAAAATACCTTTTTGGTCAAAACAAATAATTTGCTTTAGCACATATATTTAGTTTAATCTTATACATATAATTAATCTTAATAGTTATCTAATATTTGTCATGAGCATAGTGACATTTGAACAACAACTTTTTAAATGAAAAGAAAAAAGTCCTGTTTAGATTCAATGATGCCCATGAAAAATATTCAAGAACGTTTGAGATTAATTTATGTATAAAATTAAACTAAACATATATACTGAGACAATACTTTATCCATTATAGCTAAAAAAGCAAAATACTTACCCCAATTCGCATTCCCTTCCATACCACCTTAATATTGACGGACCTTGTTGATAGATCAGTAATAAGACAAATTTGCATGGAGCCAAAGGTTTTGAGTTTTATTCCTCTATCAAGATGTATTTTTTAATATCTAGAAATATGGTAAATGAAGGTGTTCCTCACTTGGCTGCCAGTGCAACAACGTAAGATTCTGTTGCATAGAGCGTCTGGGACTTGTTGGTCTTGTGACTGGCTGCACGGACCTTGCCATCGGCTTGTCCAAACACGATGGGTCCCTCGGACAACCACACCAGGCAAGTCACCGCCGAACGTTGCACAAACTTGTTGCATATCACTTTCTTTTCACCCCTTAAAAAAAGAAAGTTGTTTCATTATTAATTCAACTATAAGATGGCCACTAGTTTATTTATAAATGTTGTTTATGTACCTGGCCTAATCTTGTTTTGGGATTCACCCATTCTTTCATTCAACCAATATATAGGTTAGGTAAGTAGAAAATAAAGCATAAAATGAGGCATTTCAAATGTTAGTGCACTGCTACAATCCAATTTACTGTCCAATTTCGAAATATTGTTTCAAAATAAAATTCATATTGAAACATGCTTAGTTTTACAATTATTATTCTACGTTATCCAAGTCTTGCTGGCTGGTGTCAATATCGTCCGAATAAGGTTATTAATGAGATAAATTACTTTTTATTTCTGACTTTATTCACTGTACCTGGCTATTCCCACCCCCCCCTCCCCCCCCAACATCTTATTTTATTATAAATCAGGCCTTTTTCTGCTCTGTTCATATTATTACAATATGCCTTCTATATATTTCATCTAAAAATTTTACACATAAACTTCTGGAATATAAACATATACTACTTCTAAAACTACTTGTCCTGTTATTGATCATTACCAATTTACCTCGACCTGTGCCTGTTATCAGCTATGTCTACTATATATTAATACTATTATTTAATTTATGATAACTTATAACTTTACTTGTCCCTCTTTCTCTTGCTAAATGCTGACATCTCCCGGCTAATCTCGACATTTTACCCGTAACCCACATATATATATATATATGTATACACACACACACACAGTATGGCCAGAAATAAAGTATACCAGAAATGGCACACAAGACAGTAACCATTTCAGGGTGTGGAGTACATGCAATAACCTCAGTAGGTTGTTAAAAACCAAGAAATTGAGTTGTTGTCTTGTTTACGTGGCCTTCAAATGTAACGATGAATTCATCAGAAAACTAACTATTGGAGAGAAAATGTTCATCTTCATACATATTTTGAGTGAAGGCTCAGAGCATACACCTTTGGAACTTATTAAGCTCTCGTAACTGATGGCTGACCTGCATACGATAGGAAAATGCTCCTTTATTTATGAACAAGTGTCTGAACAGATGTTCACTTCATACCGAATTCTTTTGCAAAATGTCACTGACTTTTCCGTGGTGATCGCAGAGTTGTATCAACCATTATCGCCGCATGCTCATTGTCTGGATGAGTGTTTTTTTCCCAAAATGATAGTATCATTGACAAAGAACTGATCCTGTTTGCCTAAATATTCTTAACAAAAACAACACTGTTTGCTTTGTGGATAGCGTTTTATGAAACTCTGGTTCAAAAAATTCAAACACATGTTTCACACTAGTTCAGCTTGAAAGGCCAATCCCATATGAGTGAAAATCATTCTCCCCAACAAAAGCCTTCTCACAAATACATAGAGCCATTGCGTATCACTGTGAAATATGAACATTCACTTCCAGCACCAAGGACACATTACAGCCTTGTCATGTCACCTTCCTGCTGATAACTACAAGGCACAGTGTTGCCAACTTTAAATATACTTTATTCCTGGCCATCTTGTTTACCTGCTTCGGTGGGCAAATGGTCTAAGGAATTACTCTTGCAACAAACTGTAATACTGATGACGGAGAGATCAGGGTTTGAATCTTGGTGTATTGATGGTGGTTATTCCTATATGGTTTTCTACTCTCCCTGCACACAAATGAGAATACACTTCCTTTAACTTGTATATGCATATAACCTAACAAGTAGTAAGATGCAGTGCTAAAAAAATTAATTTTATAAAAACTTAAAATAGTTACCATTCCTCTCCTATTTTATAGACAAAAATGATGTTATCAGATTGGCCGACAGCAAGCTTACTGGAGTCTGGGGAGAAGGCCAGGCCTTTCACAATGTAGCTTCTCTTCCCATACTGGGCAAACAGAATACATAAAAGAAGTGTGAACATAGTCATCTAGACCTATAATATATATTAACTATAGATAGGTCAGATCCACAATTTTACGAATCCGAATCTCAAATCTTAATATTAATTTTACCTTCAAATTCTAAATCTCAAATTGAAATCTTCATTTTATCTTTAAATTCCAAATATCAAATTTAATTCGAGATCTTGGGGAAAAAATATGAATATAAGATGAAAGAGGAACACAACAGAATAATATAAAGTAGAAATAGTAGTTAAATGGTTTTTTTTAAAGTTCAATATGTTGTAGAAAAAAAAATGTAATCACGAGTGATATTTTATTGAATATTTATATATGCTTAAGGATTTGAAGGATTCGAGAGTTTGAGAATTTAAGGGTTAGACTATGTGAGGGTTTGAGGATTAAAGGGTCCCATTCCTAATATTAACATAATATTTGGAGATGAGATGCTTGAATACTCGAATCCTCAAATCAATTAATCCTATGTCATTCTAGAGATTCTAGAATCATAGAAATCTCAAAAAGATAACTCTATTACAATTATGAAAGCCTTGACTTGAGATCTGGTAATGGTAAATATATAAACTTGTGTTGACCCCTTGACGTACCATGACAAGCAGGGCTCGTCATAACATAGTACACCACACAGATACTTTGACGAGCAGGGCTCGCACATTATCTTCTTGCTTATACTTCATAGATGGCAGGAGCTGTATAAATAAAACGTGGCAGTTTTGTTCCTTATATTTCAAACAAATGTTTTGTTTATTTTTGTGTATTTTTTTTAGTTTATTTTCTTATTTCTTTCATGAATTGCAGGAGTGTTATAAATAGAAATTAGAAGTTTTATTTCTTAATTTTCTAACTCTCCCCCCCNCCACCCCAGCCATGAATAGCAGGTGTTACTTCAGAGCAGTATGAATAGAACTTGCAGTTTTATTCATTATATTTCAACCAAAACTTTCACATAGGTTTTTCTTTTACAAAGAGTTGTTACTCAATAACTGATGAGGAAATTACACCGATACTTTGTGATTCTGACAATGAAAATGATTTAGTAGATACTAGTGATAATGAGAATGTGGATTTTTCTGATGATTATGATAGTGAAAGTGTAGAATAACTGAAGATGTCAGCAATAATAACATAGAAAAGCCTTCTGAAAGTGATAGCTCTTTTGACAGTAGTGACTCAGGCGATCAGACGATCAGACAAATCTAAATAAAGAAAAATTATTGAGAAAAAAAACTTTATGCTTTATAAATAATTGTATGTTATGTATACATTTGATTTTTCTTGAACAAAGTATACAGAGTCCATAAAAGTAATCCTTGTCAATAATAGTTATAATTTGCTATGATTAGAACACGCATAATGTGGAAGAAGAGGGAGAGCTATAAACTGAAGGATATGGGGGAAATAATATAAGTGGGAGGGGAGTGAAAAAGCATGAAATAAGTAAAATAAAGGGATAAAGGAGAGAAATAGAGATATATAAAGGCTGAAGGGAAGTGCTGGGAGAGAGGGGCGATAGTGGATGTAGATTGAGGGGAAACGGGAGGGAGAAAGAGGTTAAGTGGGAGGGAGGAAGAATGTAAATGGGAGGAGGAGAGAGAAGAAAAAATTATAATTTAGCATAACATAAAAACATGGTTTAGGGCATTGAAATTGCAAATATATTATAAAAGTTATGTCAGCTAAACTAAACTTGTGCATAAAGTATTTTGACGTGAATTTAAATGATAATCCTGCTGTAAAACATAGCCAGGTTAAATGGTAAGTCAAGGGGTTAATTGGGAAAATAAAAAAATCACAAAAAAGATAAAATTGTATTAATGTAATTGTGGTGTAACAGATGTGACAAAATTGTGTCTGTCTGTGATATCAACCTTAAAACCAACATTTTTCTAAATTGAATTTTAAATATTTTGACTATACTAGAAATCGTACATTTAAAGATTCAACAATTAAAAAGAAAATTTAAGATTCAGATTTGGGAAATATAAGATTCAACCCAGCTCTAATAGTATTACATAGATACTAATTATTAATATTAAAGTATTGTGTTTTTTTTCTTCTTATTTTATCATTGACACTGTGATGTGGTTTCAATCCCAGCCAAGGTGAAATGCGTTCAAAACTTATCACGAGACATATCCACCACAGGCAAATGCAAATCGGTGGAGTTAAAATGGAGAACTCACTTCACTTGCTCAGTAAATCATACAAGATGATTTTGTTTTTATTTAGTTTTACATCCTTGCATGCGTATAACCCGAACGGGTAGTAAGACACGGTGCTAATAGTAATAATAATAATACATCCTTGCAATATTTGCTAGATCGCCTATACAGGGAGCATAACTATATGAACGTGCATGCAAAGATTTCCCACTCCAAACTTATGTATTCATCTGTATCATCTAAGCAAGCGTGGGACCCCCTCCTACCCCCCCCCCCACTACCCCCAAATCGTGTAGCCCTGTGCAGCCCCACTGTTTTCTACCCCTGAAGGTGGCCCTGTATATATGAATACAATACATGAAAATTGATTCAAAATATTTTCTAGCTGTCTTTGAAAAATATATTGTAGTAAGATAGGAGCAAAGATATATATAGCTTCACCTGTGGTGGTGACCTTCAAAAAAATGCTCAGTTAAAAACAGCCCCCTTTTTTTTAATGGTGTCCAATTTTCAAATTTAAAACTTTAGGTAAGTTGATTATCATGTGACACATCATTTCACACTAATTTGGCACACCTAAACATGATGGTGACCTTTAAAAGTGTGCCGGATTGAAAGTGGTTGTATTGGGTTAACTGTAAAACTGTCAAATTAATAATAATGCACACCATTTTAATTTTTTGCATTTTATAAATATTACTCTTGCCAATGACTACAACCAACAAGGTTTTCTGCCAACTCATTTTGTCTTGGTGCAAATTATTGTTTCTTTTAGCCAAATAATTGATTTTAAGTGTGGTTATTAATTCAAGCGGTAATGTTCAACGTGTAATTTAATGGTCCCCTTGTTATTTTCCAGATTGATGTTATCTAGAATCCTCTTTGGCTTTAGCGGATGATGATGATGATGATGATGAGTCCAAAACGCCTTTGAGTGGCTTGCCCAGATGTTTTTGAAGGTTCTCAGTTATAATGGACAAAGTGATGCTGGTGCCAAAAAAGTGGCGGAGATGATCTCTGTAATCCTGCTAAAAACAAAGACAGTGTGAAGCGCAATGTTGGCTATAAAACGCTTGCTGACAATCTCCACAAATTGTCTGCACTTGGATATCTGCCTACAAATATAGATTTTAAAACCCTAGATGCGGGTGAGGGGTTGCAGCCTAATTTGTTAACACACTGTGCTCACTGGCATAAGTCATGTTACAGCCGATTCAATAACAAGAATGTCACCTGCACTCAGGAACACGTCCGCAACAATCCTTTGGCTTCAAGCCCTCTGCCAGGTTGTTCTAGCTTTGACACTAAGCAAGAGATATCAGGTGAGTGTCCCTTAACAAGAGGCTGTGTACCATATGTAAGTGATAAATCTGAAGTTTGTTTCTTCTGCAACTGTGGTCCCAAATGGGGTGAGCCTACATTAGAAATGGGCAATCATGTAAGGAATGCGGCCAAGTCCCTTGGAGACAGCAAACTACTATCCAAGCTATGTTCGGGTGTTTAATAGCACAGTATGCTAAATATCACAAGCGATATTTGATAGAGCTGTACAATCGCCATAATCGCAAGATAAAGCTGTAATCATCAGATCCACTCCCTGATGGCCACACTTGTGAAGCGTTTGCTTTTGCACACGTTGCTTCTTTTGTAACCCACAGGCTTTGCCAGGAAGACACTGACTTTGTTTTTAAAATGAGTTTTCTAACAAGGATGTGTAGAGAAAAATTGATGGACCCGACAGGCAGTGATGAGGCAACACAAGTCCACATCACTAGGTTCCGGGAGAGAGTCTTGTCCCACTTTTCACTGATGCGAGCGGAGAAATCCGGCAAAGAATATGTGTTTGTGCGTGACACCACAAACATATTTCGAGATACACCTTTTGAGAACACAGATTAAGATGCAATTAATTTTGAACATTTTGTGAAGCGCTTGCGTAAAGATATGTCTGCTGTAAATGCTAAGTTTAATGGTTCGTTTGAAGTGAATTCCCAGAGATCATCTGTTCCAGCGTCCCTGCTTGAAGCTGTTAATTTGTTTTTGTATGGCTCTTCTAAAATGATGGAATCAAAACCTATACAGCCCGATTTGACCATAAGTCAGTTGATTCTCTTCAATTTTAAGTAGTTTGAAGTAACCCGACTTGTTGGAGAGTTTAATGAAGAGTTTGATAGTTCCGTTACCATGAACAGTACGAGGCCTACCAACGAAAATTTTTGTCGACGACAAAAGCTGTGAAAGAGTCCTTTATTCACTATGGCAGTTCATTTCAAGAGTGTCGGAATACCTCATGACTCTTGATTCTCACATTATTCTTCGTGAGGATTATGTGAAAGCATTATGGACAGCTGAATCAAAAGGGTTAGAATTATTAGTGTTGTTCAATCAAGAGTGTCTCACAGAGGGTTCAATGAAGAATGTATTTTCTCCTATGAAGCAAAACAAGGTTAAGATTTTCTCAAAAGAGAGAAAAACTATAAGTAGAGAAGCAAATACAATGAGTACACTTAATAATGATGTCCATCTATTCTCCAAGCTTTTTATAGGAAGCCAGAGCCATGATATGGATTTAAAACACTTCTTTGAGTTTGAAAATCAATGTTACCCTCCTTGTCAGTCTGTGAATGGTGGGATGAGGGCATGCAATACATCTGATATAGTTCCCATCCTAGAAAGTTTTGCTGAAGAAGATACTTTTCCTGGGAGGTGTGAGGCATTTATCTATGATGCCACTGCTTTGGCTAACATCATCCCTCCAAATAAATCTAAAACATTTCAGGAGTATGCCGACGAATTCATGACATGTGTTAGGTGGGATGCAGAAAGTATTGGCACAATAAGAGTGGATCTTGTTTTTAAATTTTATTGTGACGAAGAGTTGAATAAAGGAGTTTAAGCTAAGAGGGGGGTCGGCCTTAGGAGGAAAGTAATCGCTACTCATCATCTACTTAAGAATTGGCCTGATTTTTTGAAAAATTCCCAAAACAAAAGCGATCTCTTTGAACATGTAGGGTGTCATGCTGTGGCACATGAATCTTCTACCTCCATTATTTCCCACATTGGAGCCAAGCTTGTTTGTTCATCAAATGCCCAAACATCTCTCCATGATTCGTTTTCATCGGATTTGACAGAAGCTGATGGTCATCTCCTTCTACATGTTCATGATGCAGTTATATATGGCAAGAAAACCATTGTCATCCATACTGTGGATACAGATGTCCTAATTCTAGCAATTTCTTTCTATTTCAGGCTAAAAAGTATTGGACTCCATGAGATGTGGTTGCATTTTGGTGTTGGAAGAAACAGACGATTCATTTCTGTGCACAAAATTGCAAAAAATCTTGGTGAAGACATGTCTGTTGCACTGCGGGGCTTTCACACATTTTCGGGGTGAGACACCCCATCGTCATTTTTCCAGAGAGGAAAGAAAAGGGTTTGGTTAACATGGTTAAAGTTTGAAGAAGTCATTGATGCTTTCAAATTCATTAGCCATCCATCAAACAATCAGGACCCTAAGATTGTATAAATATTAGAAAGGTTCGTGGTCCTCCTTTATGACATTGAGTGTCTGGGTATGTCAGTGAGCAAAACACGGAAGATACTTTTCATGTCAGACAGCAGACCTCCAGAAATCATGCCGCCTACTACTGCAAGCCTTGAGCAGCACTTCTTACGCTCTTCCTTCCAGGCTGGACATATCTGGCTTTCATCAAAAGTCCTTTTTTGCCGGAGAATGGGGATAATTCAAAAATGTGGATGGAGCGTGAATGCCAAAGTGGAGCACCCTCCCACCAATATCTGATGCCTGCCGGGAGCTTGTGAAGTGTGGATGCTGTAGCAGTTGCAAGTCTTACTGCTCATGCAGGAATGTTGGTCTACCGTGCTCGCTGCTTCGCACACATTGCAGAGGAACCTGCTTTTCTGGACCTGACGGTTGAGTGTTTACATAAAACAACAACAACAACAACAAAAACAACAAAAACAACCACAACCACCACCACCACCACCACTACTACTACTACTACTACTACTACTACTACTACTACTACTACTACTACTACTCAACCTCTCTCTCTCTATATATATATATACTGAAGCACTAAATGACATGTAGTTTGAGGGAGAATATTTTTCTTTATTGTTAACCTGTGTAATTTTTATGACAATGTAACTTTGATGTGAGACATTCTGTTACAGGAACGACTTGAAGAGCAGCAGTGAAGAAGATGACGCGAAGCCACGGTACCTTTATGACACTGACGCGAACAAATGTTCTAGTTGTTGTTGGCCCAATTGAATTTTAAAGATGTATATGCTTTACAAAATCTGTAACTATATCAAAGTCTTCAGATATGATTAAAGTACTCTGTTAGTAATTAAATTATTGCTTTTTATTTCTAAGATTCTTCATCAATAATAGCTTTTATTTTTAAAAGTGGTCACTATTTTTAATCTGGCACTCTTTTATAGGTCACCATCATTCTTAGGTGTGCCAAATTAGTGTGAAATGATGTGTCACATGATAATCAACTTACCTAAAGTTTTAAATTAGAAAATTGGACGCTGTTTCTTAAAAAAATTCAAAAAAGGGGGTGTTTTTTATTGGACTTTTTTTTTAAGTCCCCATCGTTTTCAGCACTAAAATATTAGTTGGACCTTACTAAAAATGTATCCAACATAGAAATAAAAAAAAAAGTCAGAAGCTATTTTTTCAAAATGGCCACCATTTTGAATCCTAAGGGAAATTTCTTTGGGGTCCTCTTCCAAAATGGATACCTAAGGTATAATATACATTCCTACAAAGCGGCTTGCTTGCATAACAAAGTGCAGTATTATATCAGCTACCACACCGACTATTAGTAGATTCACATTGTTTGCTTCTTATACACATAGAAAAAGTTGTCAGCAGTTTAAAGATATTCTTTTAGATGAATCAAACAAAAAAACATTAAAATCAGAAACGAATGAATGAATGAAATAGTATTTGAACTAAATTCTTTTCTAGTATCAATAAGTTATGTTTTTTTAATATGAAGAGTTTCAATGTTGTTGTACTCAAATGTGAAGGTGATAGCCAGAATAAAAGGCTTATAGACTTGGGCTTGTTTATATATATTAGAGTTGGGTCAATCCACTGTCTTATGAATTTGAATGGTTTTGAACCACCAATTAGCAGTATTAGAAGACTAAAACAAATCTCACCTGAAAAATTTAAAATATTTTTTTGGGGGGTTTGAGTCTTGAATTCGAAATTTTCTCGAATCCTAGAATTTTGAATATCCTTACAAATTCGAAGTATTCGAGAATACCAGCCCTAATATATATATATGTACCTTTGGATCTACTGGTTTAGTTGAAAACTTGTCCTTCTTCTCTCCGCTATCATCAAAGAGACTAATAACCCGATCTGATGTGCACACAGCCAACTTGACATTATTAGGGGCCCACGCTATCGCACAGATCTTAGCAGCACCATCCTAAAAAATAAACAATAGTTTTAAATATGGAATATTATTTGGTACTTGATGCTTCTGACCTCAAACATTGAAATATAGTAGTTAGTTTTTTGTAGTTTTATTATAACAGTGTCTTACTACTCTTTCAGGATGTATGCTTATGTACTAATTACACTAATGTGTTAGTGATTAGGAAGATTAAATTTAGATTAAGTGTACCTACATTTGTGTGGAGGGAGAATGTAAATCCATTTAGGAAAAACCCCATTCAGTACACCCGACTGGGATTGAACCCCTTTATCTCTCATCCTTCTGCAGTCCAGTCTATTGTGAGAGTAGCACCTTAATCCATGAGCCACCGAAGTGGATAGTAGTTAGTTAAGAATATTAATATACTGTAAGAACTGCTTTGGGCTAAGGTGTCACTCTCACAATAGACTGGACTGCTGATGACGGGGAGCACTGGGTTCGAATACCAGTTGGGTGTACTGAAGGTGGTTTTACACTCTCTCTCCATGCAAATGTGGGTATACTTGCTTGCTAATGTGTTAGTGTGGGCAGTACATATGTGGGTAACCCAAATGAGTATATGCTGCTGAAAAAACTATGTTTATTTAAGGTTTGAATACATTTTAAATAATGTACTAAATAATGAAATGAGGATAATGAAGCAAAGACTATACTTGATAAAAAAATTTAGTTCAAAGAAACGAAAATTAAAACAAAAACACATCACAGTCAGCTACTGGTAATTTTGAAGGCATATCAGGTTCATTCTTTGTCAGATGAGAGCAATGAACTGACTAGACTATCCTGAAAATTAATGTGATGTGTTAGATTTGGTTTACAAAATTGGATTTTCGGATCTACAACTTTCAATATTCAGCCTTTTGGATCTTTTCATCTATCGGGCATCTAGGTTGAATATTAATTGCTATGATACAGAGAATATTTATCATCATTTTACTTATTTATTGATATAGTATTGACATCTTTTATCATCATCATCATTATTATAAGTTCAAATTTAATAATCCATATCAATCACATTTATATCAAATTTAATCAATCTATAGGAAAAAATTAATTTTATCTATTAATTTATTATCATTAGGGGGATTACCATCATTTCTGGAATTTTTACCTAAATTATTAGTTATTCAATCCCTAAGAATTCAAAATCATATGATAATATTAACTATTATGGTAATATGCACTTAAATTACACTTTTTTATTATCTAATAATTAGTTATTCCCAAGGCCGTAGTCAGACCAACATTTCATGGGGGTTTCCCTAACAGCCACAGCCAAAGAATATTATATGAATATTAAATGCCTCTAGAAGCTATCTGTATTTATTTTGATGGTCCAGATAAGGATTGTTTTAAATCTCTTTTAGAAACATCAAAATAAAATAATAAAAAGTAAGTTTAAGACCGCTCTAAATAGATTCTATAGGAATATAATTTTCAAAAACATTCGAGGATCACTCCAATAACTTAAAGGCATCCAATTGTCAAGCGTTTGCCAGGGAGGGTACACCCGGAACTCTTTAGGCTGGGGAGGTGGAATAAGTCCCTCAAAATCCCTTTTTGGTTAATTATTGTTAAATGACCCTCCTTCCCCCACTGACCCAGCATGGATAATTTTAGATATGATTTTGTTTTCTCTAATAAGGTTAGAGGGTAAATAATTTGTGCTTGGAGAAAAAGTCCTCACCCCTGCTTCATATTCCAAAATTGTACATTTTTCAACTAAAACTACTATTCAAATAATTTCCAGTTAAATTGTTTTGTTTCCTAATCTCAAAGACTTACCCGCTTCCACAGCTCTCCCCACATTCACTAATACTTCCTTTTTACTTTGTCAATATTTCATCATAGTCTACTCAGTTTCGTTGCCTGAATAATTAACACAATTAAAAACTTTTTTTTTTAATGTACATAAACAATGAATACTTATATACCCATATTTTATTGTTTTGTTTAAACCATAAATAAGCCAGTATTAATGTTTAATTGGTAATTGTCAACTTTCGGGGGAAGTTTTGAACGCCTTAACCCCCTCCCTCGGCTACGGTCTTGGTTATTCAGCCTTCTTAATTAACCTAACTAAGTTCAAATTACATTTTTTAATTTTCAGTAACTTTTATAAAATTATATTAATCACTATTACTTTAATCTCCCTAATGAGTTTACTTTTAATTATTTGTATCATTAACTTAAAATAAAGTGTAAGTTAAATAAACTAGTAACCCTCAGTGTTATGAATAAAGTCTACTCCTTAAGCTTTAGCGTCTTAAAGATTATCTACTACTTCGTATTTGCATTCTAATATAATTTTATTGACTATAAAGCTACTGTAAAAAAGCGTTTAACTATCCTTGTCTATATATACATTTACAATTTACTGCTTATTACTCAGCCATTTTACCGCAATGATGAATATTTTCTACTAACCATAAAGATATTGGAATATATTTCATTTTTGGGGCCTGATCTGGAATAGTAGGTACATCTCTTAAGATTAATAATTCAAGCTTAATTTATTCACCCAGGAATTTTATCGAAGATCAAATTTATAATGTGATAATCACAGCTAATGCATTTATTATAATTTGTTTGAATAAATATGAATAATGTTGAATTGCGATGCAAGCTTATCTCTCAGTTACATTAATTTTAATGCATCCAATAATAAGGGTACAGATGAGGTTTGTAAAAAGATAAAAAGAAAAGAATGATTAGTCCAAAACTTGTTGAGGTTAAATGGGGGATTAACCTCGATTAGATATCTTAAGACATATTATTATATACTTTTAACTCGCTGGTACGGGTCCAACCATAACACAGAATTGGCCTCACTTGTCAAAACAAACAAATTATTTTCAAGAAACAGATAAGTATAACACCATCTTTTGTAACTTTCCAGTGGTCCGAAAAGCTCAAAATTACTGTGAATAAATTATAGTGACTACAGTCCAATTTTCATCAGACAGCTAGAAAAGTTACTAGATCTACTTTTAAGTATTCATACATCAAGTCATGTAATCTTCAGACACTTTTGATATATATTATTAATACCTTTAAAATAACAACTAAAATATAGTAAAATGTTATCAAAGTTGACCTCAAATATATTTATATTTTCTAAAAGGTTCTTTCGATGAAAAGTGAACTGTAACTAAGAAGTTAAATTGATGAACAAATATTGCTAGACTAAATTATTGAGCTGGCCTACCTACATGATAGTATAAATTAGTAATTTTTTTTTTTTTCTGTTTCTCATTCTTTCTTCAGGTAAACGATGCGCTTCATTCATTTCCTTAAAATTCTTCATACTTCTTCAGTTGTATTAGATTAGCTAGTTGGATTCTAAATCCCCAATCCTAATATAAAGCTCTCTGAAAGTAACGTGTCTTTATAAAAAAAAACATTAAACATGATGAGGATTAAAACTCATACTTGCCTCTGCGGGAAGAACAGTTTTCAAGAACTTGAGCTGCATCACACTTCATTTAGATAAAAAGCCTAAAAAACAAGACGTACACCACACATTATTAATTTTCAGCCAGAAGCTTTGCAGGAATCTTACAGGAAATAATTGCCAAGTCAGTCGTCAGTAAGCCAAGGTCAGTTTGGTTTGGTGCAAACACAAATAGCTCAGTGCAGTTTGACAGCTTTAACCACTAGGTAAGTTAAGTTATAAATTGAATAAAATTAATTTGCAGCTTGCTTACAGCTGCTTGACATACCTATATATTTTCATATATATAATATGTTACACTTTAATAGTGAAACTGTCCCTTTCACAAATTGGACTAATTCATGCCTGTTTTCGTGCTGGCTTCTTCTATTGACCATTTCACAAACTGGGCAAAAATTGCACTAACCCCAGGGTGACCATATTTTGAAAATAAAAAACTAGGAGACCCATTTTATTGTATTTACTTACATCATAAGATAACTTCAATCAACATTTTGTATTTTGTAATAGGCCTACTCAGGACTATGTATTTCTGACAATAGTGGTGTCTTACTTTGTATCAAGTTATAAAAGTCCACACAAGAAATATCAAAATGTGTTTTCACAATCAAAACTGTCTTAACTAAACTAAGTGTAGACTGATTATTTTCATTGTTCCAGTAAATGTTCATAAGGCTAAATATATGCTCTACATTTGCATTATGACCAGGAATGCACAACATAAGCTCAGCCAAGATTAAAAGGTTGCCCAGAGAAACAAAATTGTCTTCACACTTCTCCACAACAAACACCCATTTATCAGCTACACTAGCTTCTTCACAATTCCAAGTACTCTCACACATAAAAGTTTGTATTTGTGTATGATTTCAGCACAAATTAAACTACTCTTATTATGAGCAATTGATCAATTTTTTTAAACCTTGACTTTTTGTGTCCTGAAAAAGTTGTTCAGGACACTGGGCCAAAGCATCCAAAACCGAGATTGTCATGGTAAAACGGAGACATCTTATCACCCTGATTAACTCTCTGCCATTTCATGAACCGGAACTTATTGCTCTATTTATTACAAGCTTAAATGAAATTCGTTTTAAAATATTGTAACAAACTAACCCAATCTACCTTAACTTAGCCTTCCATTCTAAAATGAATAAAAGTTAAATTAACTTAAAGACCAAACCTATTCTTTGCTTGTCCATTTCATGGACTCGGCAAAAACTCGTCCAGTCCATAAATTAGGTAACAAATGAAGCTGCCCAGTTAATGAACTAGCCTGTTTATGAGCTGAGCAACACAAGTGCAACCCAATTCGTGAACCAGATGAGTTTTTTCCCAGCCCATGAAATGTACAAGTGAAGAAGCCAGTTCACGTAATGAGCAGAAATTTACCCAATTCATGAAATGGCCAACTTCACTTTTTGGATGTAACATAATTTCAAACGACTTTTGACCAAATTTGACTCAATACGTTGAACGACACTCTAAATGGCATTTTAAGTGGTTATAAGTTCTGTGACAACAATAATACATACCTATGCTGTTGAACCCTCCTTAAAGGGGGGGAGAGGGGATGAATTATGATTGAAAGAACAAGTACATGGCATACAATAATTTATTTAATAGATAATTTGTTACATTAAAAATGATACCCATTAGTGGGTGTCAAGGTGTAGTCTCTGATTATACAACATAACAGAATAAATAAGTCATGTAGTTGAGAAGGTAAGTATTGATGAACTATATATCAGGCTGGTCACAAACAACCTTATAAAGTGTAGAAATATTATTATAGCTTTATGAAGTAAAATTAATATCAATACAATAAACAAAGTAAGGCGGTCAACAAAGAGTAATGAAAACCTACAACAAGAGGAACAAAGTTACCAGCATAGTTTCAAAAGTTTTAAACTGGCAGCTATAACTCAACTTGTTTAGCTTTGTGCTTATAAAAGACAAGGTAGTAAGTAGAAAGCCACAAAATGTATATTCATTATCCTATTAATAAGATTGAATACTCATAGAGCTCTTAATGTCCCATATAACTATATATCCTGGGAACTAGGCAACTATCATCATAAAGTTACTAGCTCCTATAATCCTGTTATATACAGCGTGAACATCAAGACCACTGGTAGGGGCTGCAAGCAATATCCCATGCACTAGGGATATTTATGTCCTAATTAGGAAGGCAGTCATAATCATAAATTCTCTGAAATGCCCCCTTTTATCAAAACTAGAAAGATAAGTATACATTAGAACGCAGACGTGTTCTTTCAATGTATCTTAAGGGACCAGTCTATGCGGTATTAAATACAGACAAATGTTGGGGCCTTGAGTGGCCAAGCAAGGACATGTTAGGCAAACAGGTAAAGTAGAGAATGAAAATAAACAAAGAGAATATGAGGCAATTGACTGGGGCAAAAAGACCTAATTAGGCCACAAACTCCTAATAGCTAACTCCTAATTTCCTGGTTCTGACATTCCCCCAGTAAAAGGAGACTGAAAGTCCCATTCTAGCAAAAGGGACTACAATAGAGTGGCTAGGCTTAATATACAACAACACAAACCACAAATAGTCGCTAAGCAACAATTAAGTAATGGCTAACGCATTAGGGGGTATCTAAAGTTAGTAGACTGTGTGTACACAATATACAGTAAACAGTTCATCCTAACAACACTAGCCAACTCATGAAGTGGCACGAAGCCGAAGAGGTGTAACTAGACTGACAAGGTGTGCACAGCCATAACAGGGTTCCTACAGTATTTGTAAAAAAAATTCTCCCTGACTTTTCCTTAACTTTCCCTGACTATTTTCCCAAGTTCCCTGACCAACTTCTCACAAAATTTCCACTTAAATTTTATGGTATTAATCATGTGTAAATATTAATTTAATTACATTTATTTCTGTCTCCTCCTCCCCTACAGCCGACCTTGCCTCACCTCTCATGGAAGAATAAGAACACAGACGTCTTGCCATCAGTTCAGGGAAAATGATGGAAAAATAACAAAATATATCAAACCCAATCAAAAAGGAAAATCTGAAATCCATCTGCAATTGTTTTGCAGAAAGCTAGTTTACACTTCAGGAATGGATCACAGGCTGCTCTTTTCAGTATCCCTACAAGTTTTGTTTTAGGAAGCTTTTCTTCTTTGTGAAACTTAACAACGTGGTCCCAAATTTGTAATGTCTTTTGAAAGAACGTTGCATTCTCTAACCACTGCACACCACAGAACTTCAAAGGAAAAGTTGTACACCCTGTCAACTGGGTAAACAATACTTGACGAGCTGTAGAGTCAGTGAATAGGTAGTATGTGTGACACAATAAGCAATTTTTATCCCAATTGATAGGTTCCACTCCTGTTCTCAAGGAACCATGAACAACATGAAGCTCACATGTCCTCAGATTTATCAAAATACATACTTCATTGTCTGTGACAGATTTTATGTGTTCCTGAAGAAGCGTTATAAACTTTAGATTGACATTTGGGCCATTCAGTGACACTTGTATAAACTGAGACTGGAAGAGGAGAAATACCATCAGAGAAATGCTTAAGTAATTCTTCAGCGGTGCTTCTATCGAAAAAAACACTGTCCAAGCAATGACTGACAACTTTATGATTTTCCTTGTCCCAGAATCTGAATACAATGTCCATTTGCCCTCGTTGAATAACTTTATTCAATGCCTCATCAAAACAAATTACAAAGTTGTTACATGATTTTAGTTAGTCCAGTAAATTGTTATGAAAGAATGGAGCCAAGCCACTCGGAACACTCGGGAAACATAAACTGAAAAATTGTACTTAAATTATTGCACAAATTGAAATACATTTTATTATCAACAACTTGCAAAGCCCAAATGACTTCCACCTTATTTATATTATCTTTCATAACAAAAGTGTTAGGGTTTCTTCAAGCCACTACACTACTTTCACTTTTGGCAACACCTTCCTTCTGCGGCTTTACAATTTCCAATGAAACTGAAGTGTGGCATGAATTGTCATTTCTCTGACTTTCCCTGACTTTCCAGATGGTAGGAACCCTGCATAACAAACAAGTTTTGTTCGGAAGGAACCAAATGCCCAACAGTTATCCTTTAGGCATAATAATAAATATCAATTACAATCTAAGCCATTTATATGTATGCAGCAGAGATGTTAAGTGACGGATTACTACATACAAAAATAAAGTCAACTTCTTGACTGGGGTAAGCCAATCATAGTCAATAATGTGACTAGCAGACATAATCCTAAAATCCCTAGAGTGATTGTAATGCCAATGTGCTAATTTAACGGCCTATCTCTCCAAGCCGAAAAGACAGACCGTGTAGTTTCTCAGGATAAATTTTCTCCAAGTGGCAGGAAGCTACCTGGCGCTGATCCTGGCCACAGCTGAGTTCAACGCCATAGCGTCGTGGGCTGATACCTCTTGCTGCTAGTAGTTTACATGAAGAAAGACAAAGTTTATTAATATGTGAAGCTGAGAAATAAATATAGTTCTGTGTCTATTTCAGGCAATACATCATGTTAAATAGGCTCCCCGATTGACACCAGTCTAGGATGGTAGAAAAAGGAGGGGTCGACCAATCACGTCTTGGAGAAACAGTGCTCGAAGAGGTGGATTCCTGAAGCAGGTATCGGCGCATGCACGAAGAGCAGTTGATGTGAGAATTAAAACAAGAAATAATTTATTTCAATATTTTTTCCACGAGTTGCCATTCCAGTATAGTTAAATGTGGCCCATCAGTACCGAGCACACAACACAACCAATGCAACGGCTAGGCCACGATAAGTCCAATCTCATCCGCTGTTCTTGCAGAGTCAGTATTTACTTTGTGCGAGGTTGAAACAATTAAGTGTGTGGGCTAATTTCAATTAGTCCAGCACACTGTATATTATTTTTATAGTACAAATAGCTAAGGGATCATCCATAAACCAAATAATGCTGTTGAGAGAGGAGGAATTCTAATGTCTACATGGTGTTACACAGGCAAGGGGTACATCACAGTGTTATATAACATAGACATATATCTTATACTTATATTCTAGGGACTAATGCTGAAAAAATAAATGTATTGTTCATAAGTTCAATCAAAATAATAAGGTATGATAGGTATTGTTATAATAGTTTTTAAAATCATTTATATTAAGATTTAAAATGGATTCTGAGTTGTTTTAAATCTGAGTCTGTCTTTTAGTGTCACAAAAGCTTCCCTATGAAATAAGAGCATTCACTCTTAATGTGAAAAGTTAGGTAAAACAGGTTGGAGGGGTGGGATTGGTGGGGAGGGGGAGGCAGGTGTATAAATTTTTACATGGTGATACATTGGAGGGGTTAAAAAAAGTGTTGTGTAGTTTATGGATGACCCTTAGGTACTAACAAGTATAAAGTTTGATACTGTGTTATGAGTTATTTATCAATTTTTTTTTAGCGATATGAATAATTCTGTCTAATCGCACTATCAACAACTTTTCAATAATTATTTAATTCATGGACAAGAGATGAGAATGAATTTTAAGGAAATACTTAGGCCTAATATTCACAGTAAGGGAGGATAAAATACAAAGAGTGAGCTGTTACTCTTGGGTGAGTCAAAGAGTGAGCTGTAGCTCTTGGGTGAGTCAAAGAGTGAGCTGTAGCTCTTGGGTGAGTCAAAGAGTGAGCTGTAACTCTTGGGTGAGTCAAAGAGTGCAAAATATTGTCCCAATCCTGCTGCATTTTGAAATGATAGAAATAAATGTAAGCCAAATGTGTGATATGCATAAATTTTTTAGTTTTACTTATTTAGCCCCGCGTCTTACTATCCGTTCGGGTTATATGCTTGATTTTTAGTTTATAAGTTAAATTAATATGGAAAAGCTTACAAGAGAAGAATAATGTTCATGTTTTACAGATTTATGAACTCTAAATATAACCATAAGCTACATTGTGTCTTCAGCCTAAGATATGCTCTACTACTATGTTCTCTGTACCTTCCACTGATTCAGGATAGCAAGATATTACATAGACATCTGAAGAAAGATTAATATTTCTATATAACAGAATTCAGACTTCACTCCATGAAAATGTCAATGCAGTTTCTTCCTTCCCACTTTAAACACTTACTTACTTACTCCAGGGCTTTAGGAGCTTGAAAGCTCATTGTCACATTTACAAAAGTACTCCACTTATCTTGAGCCAGTTCTATCCGATCCACTTCATTATACCCTATCTCTTTCAGGTCCATTCTAATGTCATCCTCCAATCTGCGTCTAGGTCTTCCCAATGGTCTCTTTCCTTTAGGTTTACCAGTCAATACCCTGAAAACGGTTCTAGATTCTCCCATTAGCTCTGAATGTCTCCTGCCCACCGTAATTTACAAGAGATGATTATTCTAACAATGTATTGTGATGAGTACAGGGTATGTATTCATTAGAAGTGTAAATGAATATATCCTAGCCCAAACCACTTTATACTTTTTTTTTTTTAAGTTTCATATATCAGTTTAAAAATAACGAATATTTTCAATCTCCCCTACAATGCCCTGTTCTAAATGTGGTTCAGAACATTTAGATTGTTACCTAAATGTTTTTAGTATGTAAAACCTATATCAATAAAAAAAAAAGAGGGTCCAGAATCGAAGACCAGTCTTGATGATCAAATTAATATAGTAGGTCCAGAAACGATTTTAAAGCTATAATATTATAAGATGTTGAATCATCAAATCTCATGCAAACAATGCTGTACATGAAATGCGGAATAAGCCAATTGAAAGAAAAAAATTATCATTAGTTAATAAGCATTAGTATCATTTATTTTAAACTGTCTGCCAATTACAAATTATTGTGGTTTAGTATTAATTGCCCTTTAACTTCTCCAAGAAACGCAAATCATTTTATTCTGTGTATGTCAAGTTATAACCCAATTTTATTTAGAATGTATTTATCTTACAGTTAGAAATGGTCAGAATGTCACTTTCGATGGATATTATTAAAAGTACCTATAAAATAACACAAGTTATAATAGTAAAATGTTATCAATGTTGGCCACAAAAAATCTGTACTTTATAAATGGTGAATTCATAAAAAAATCAAGGAATAATTTATCTTGGCTTGAATTTTTTACTAAAAATATAAAAAAATTATTATGAGAAAACTATTAATATATTAAATTATATCAACCAATACATGTTTGAATGGTCCAAAGACTCGTAGAATGTATAATATTCAGTTATGTCCTACAGTATTCTAATTTACTGTTTAATCACCTTTATTTCAAGTCTAGGCCACGCATTCATATTTTTAAATTACAAATGCCATAAATAAGTTACCTTAATTACAACATTCAACACCAAAGCAATTCCAACTTTCAAAGTAATTTTTCTCATAAATATTTTCAGTGTACCTTTAGTGTTACAACAGCGGGGCCCTTTAAAAGGTATAAGGTAACATTGCCGTAAATCGTGATGTAATAATATAAATCAACAATTTTAGTGTATTGTTCTTGTTGCATAGCAACCATTTTGCGATTTAATTAATATCGATTAGGGGAATAGAGATATCGATGTATTCCTACAAATGATTATTTTTTTTATTTTTTTTTAATATTTCGGTAAGTGCACACCATTGATCTCTATAATATAAATGGATGGACATTTGTGGTTGAAATTTTCGAGCTGTCGTCTGCATACCTTTGTCTAAGAGAGAAGAAAACTTTCGGGTATCTATTACTCTCCTACACCCATAGAAGGCAACGTGGCATTTTGAAATCGTTCATTAATTTTATTGAATATATTAGATAAATCAATGTGTGATTAGTTAAATAAAAAAAATGTTAGAAAATATCTTTGAAGAACATAACAAAGTTCGAAACTGGTTAGTTTTTTCTTTAAATAAGTTGATGTAGCCTAATATATATATGATGATTTTTGAAGGAAACTCGCTTGTAAGGCTTTCCAGAATCATACCCTATAATTGTGTTTTAGGCAGGATAAAAGACCTTCCAAAACGAAATTTATACTTCTGTTCTAAATGGCTGTTTATCCTACCAAAATATTATATATATATATATATGATAATATTCTGGTACAAAATTAAGCCTTACAGATTGGGATTACTACCAAAATTAGGGTTTAATAGTACTTCCATACTTTCGTACTTTCTACAACCCTATAACCTAAATTATCATTTGAACGTAAGACTTCTACACAAAGTATGTCATTCAAACAAATGTAATACAGTTTTTAGCTAACTTGTTTCATTACTAGTTATCTAACTTTCAACAAAATATGGTTTCTTAAAGCAATCTACAAGATATGAGCAAATTATTATTTTTTAAATAGTAATATAATAATACTTTCTACACGCCTATAACCTAAGTGATAGTTTGAATATATGGCAACTACACGAAGTTTGTCATTCAAAAAAATGTAATCAAGTTTTAAAATACCTTATTCATTATTTTTGTCGAACTTTAAATATAATATGGGTTATGAAACCAGTATACAAGCTAATAACCAACTTTAAATATAAGTGTAGTCTTGGCAGACTGTAAACAACATTTATGATAACTACATATTTAAAGTATGTTAAATATTTTATTCGTATTTCTACAGTATTAACCGTAAAACTGAATTATATATCCTTTAATGCAAATATTTCTTCAGGGAAGTGTGGTATAATACTTCACTATTTTCAAACAATAACACTTTTATTCATCAGATTCATGTTTTTGCATAAGAGCTAGAGATGTGTCGTTTGCGAATGAATGGTTTAAATTAAACGGCCACTCAATGTGAACAAGTTTAACTAGTTCACCTTATCAACATGAACTAGTTCGAATTGAACGATACAAGAGAATCGGAAGACTCTTCGGCCGAAATAAGTTCCCCCCCCCCCTCCTTGTTCAGCTAATCTACCTCCTCTGCGTCCCCCTTTCAGGGCAATAAAGCCAAACAATAAGCAACCTTGTCCTCATAGGTAGAGGTGGCCTCTTAGAGTTTAGGAAAAAGGTTATAAGAGGCAAATTTAAATGCTTTCTTAGAAACTCAAATATTTTAAAACTATCACGTACTCTAAGGTAGCGCACTGCAACCTACGGCCCGCGGGCGAAATCCGGGGCGCTGACTGAGAGGCCTGGTTTGACGTACACGGTTGGTTAATATCTGAATTCACTTCTATATCTATTATAGAGATGGCAAAATCGTTCTTTTAAACGAACGATTCATTGGATCTGGTTCAGTTCAATGATCCGTTCATGTTGACCCGTTCACCGTTCATTCGATTTTCTAAAGGTAGTGTTTTTTATTTAAATGTTGTTAAAACAATGTTATTTTTCCTTAAGATTATTTAAATTGTTAATAAAAAGATCGGCTTACTGTTTTAAAATGGCGTTTCCTTTTTATTATACTTTTTTTTTAAGAAACCACTTATATCTATATGATATTAATATTTTGTAGGTAAATTATGATGGAATGCTTTGTAGAATCACAAAAACCCATGTTATGATATACCTAAATCACATTTCACAAAAATATTACGATTGTTAAAAATATAAATAGTTGACAAAAAAATATTACAATGATTAAACGTCTAAATTACAATCCAAGTTCAATTTTCTGTAGAGTTAACAATTGAACGAGAGCGATAGAAAAATGGTGACCAACTGATGCTCCGCTCACTCACTGACCCGTTCAATATAGAGTTGACAGTTGAACGAGAGCGATAGAAAAATGGTGACCAACTGATCTTCCGTTCACTCACTGATCCGTTCAATATAGAGCTGACAACAGAACGAGAGCGATAGAAAAATGGTGACCAACTAATCCTCCGCTCACTCACTGATCCGTTCAATAAACGAATGCCCGATAATGAGAGAAGACCCAATGAACGACTAGCTCTCCGGTCACTCGTTGATCAATCCAATTTACGAATGAACGAGAATGATAGAAGAGCGGTAAATGAATGGTGGAAAATCCAACTGACCTTAATCCATTGTTAGGACGAAAATGAGAGACTGTTGGTGAGCTGGTGGACTGCCGAGTAAAATAATGGTTTGAAGAGGAACGTATGGAAGCAATGCGCTGATAACCGAGGCTAGCTGAGTTGAACCGAATATTAAACGAAGCCCCTGCGAGAGTAGACAGATATAGAAAATGAACGACGGCTCATTTAAATCAAGATCCGGATCGTTCATTATTTTTACTGTTTTGTTCATATTGACCCGTTCGTTCATGAACGACATGTCTCTAAAGAACACCGCTTATGATATATGGCAAGTATTACGAAGCATTTACGCTCGCAAAGGTATTGCTAATCAGCTTTTACTGCGCAAAGCCTTGTTGATGATGAAATTTGATCCCTCTTTATAGAACCTTGAAGTGCATTTTATTAGGTTTGATCGTACTATTCGGGAATTGAAATCGTCGGGAGCTAACCTCAAAGAACTAGATGTTGTCTGCCATCTTCTTTTGACTATGCCATCTGAATATCAAGTTATTGTCACTGCCATAGAGACACTATCTGCTGATAATCTCAACTTGGCATTCGTAAAAACGCGCCTACTTAGATGAGCAGAGCAAACGCCAAGCAGAAGGTATTGATGGATGCAGCCAATCATTCTCTAGTGTTACTGATTGGAAGGCTACAAAATTGAAATCTTCGCAACAGGAATGTTGTCCTAATTGTAAACAAAGAATTTCAAAGCAAATTACTGGTAATAAGTGTTTTTTCTGTCATAAAGCTTGTCACTTTCATTCGGGCTGTCCTAAATTGAAAGGCAAAGAGCAGCAGAAGAGTTCAACACGTAAAGCAAACGTAGCTGAAGCTAGTGATGAATTTAGTTTGACTGTGTCAATGGCAGTGGCTTCTTGTGATGGATCTGTGTGGTTGCTTGACTCTGGCGCCACTGAACATATGATCAGTGATAAAAATATTAGTTTGGTCTCAAAATAAGAGACGCCATCAAAGTCTATCAATATAAAAATTGCCAAATCAATATCAATGTTATATGCTGAAAAGATCGGAGATATACTCGGGTCTGTCTGTGACTCACAAAGGTAATCAAAACTTTATCAAACTTTCTAACATACTTATTGTCCCTGGATTACAATTTAATTTTCTCTCAGTTAGTAAAATGGACGCTAATGGGTTTAAAGTTGTGTTTTTAAAAAGGGGAACGCTACCATTCTGAAAGGCGATATTTTTGTGGCTGCTGCCACTTGATCTGTTAAATTGTATACAGTGTCGGCTCTTTCGCCTCGTGAAAAAGCATGTGCTGGTATTGTTAGTTCCATTGTAATATAATCTGATTTGTGGCACAAGAGGTTTGGTCACATAGGAAAAACTAATTTAGTTCACTTAAGATTGTATATAGAATCAAGGTTGATCCAGGATCGAGCCCTGATTTATGTGACTCTTGCATACAGGCTAAACAAACACGTCTTCCTCACACAAAGACACGCATTAAGAACTGAGCGCCCTTTGGAGACCATACACAGTGATCTTGTAGGGCCCATTAAGCCCGTGTCATATGATCAAAAGAGGTTTCTGCTTACCCTGATTGATGATTATACACACTTTACAGTCATTTACACTCTAAAGGCAAAGTCTTAAGTATTTTCATATTTTAAACAATTAAAAGCTATGACAACAGCTCACTTTAACCTAAAGATAAGTCGCTTTAGGTCAGATAGTGGTGGTGAATTTGTGTCGCAGGAAATGCTCGATATATTTAAAAAAGAAGGGCATACAGTCAGAGTTTACGATCAGACATACCAGTCAGGAGAACGGCGTCGCAGAAAGAATGGGAAGTAGCATCATGGAGAAAACACACTGTTTACTCCTTCATTCTTCTCTTGATAAGACATTCTGGACGAAGGCTGTTTTGACTACAGTTTACCAAATAAACAGCTCACCTACTGCTTTTGAAAACCAGGTTCCAGTAGAACTGTGGTATGGTGTAAAGCCTGATATGTTAAAATGGAAGATTTTTGGCTGTGTAGCACATCTTCGATTACCTAATCAAGTTTTTAAAAGTAAACTTGACAGCCGCTCGAAAAAGTGCTACTTTTTTTGTTACTGCCCAAATGGGTACAGGCTGTGGTGTCCACAGGAACGGAAAATCATACGTGGGCATGATACAATTTTTGATGAACATTCGTTCATAACCAGTGATGTTATTGGTTCAACACCCTCTCCGAATTACTGAGGTCATCGATTTGACTCCAAATGAAGCTTTTACTGAGGAATCGCCGGAGGAGAACCAGAGACAACTTTTGACGAAGAAGAGACTCCTGGACCTGGCGAGTAACTTGAACCTCTATGTAGGAACACGAGACCTCGCACTGCACCAGCGTACCTAAATGAAGAAAAGAAGAAGAAAAATTAGACCTGGACCCTAACTGAGCTGCCATCCGGTAAACGAGCTATCAACTGCAAGTGGGTCTTCAAGATGAAGCAGAATGAAAATGGACAGGTACAAGGCAAGGTTGGTGGTGAAGGGCTGTGCACAGAAGAAAGGGTTTGACTACAATGAAACGTATTCACCCGTAGCCCATTTAACTATTGCCATCATAAACAAAGAAGATTAAATTGCCTTCCAGTTGGACGTGAAAAATGCATTCCTACATTGAGACCTTTCTGAAGAGGTGTATATGATGCAGCCACCTGGCTTCGTAAGTGACAGCAACCTTGTTTGTAAGTTACACAAGACCCTCTATGGATTGAAGCAGACACCACGGGAGTGGAATGCTGAACCTGACAAATTTGTGAATGCTCTCGGATTTGAGCAGTCTGAAAATGAAAAATGTATGTACTTCGACTTCAGCAACAGCATCAAAACTTACCTTTTGGTTTATGTAGCTGACATAATTTTGGCAGGGAACAATCTGCAGAAGTTGAATGATATAAAAATTGATCAGAAAACTGATGGTATGTTACTTTGCCAAACAGCCTACTTGAAGAAAGTTCTCAAGAAATTTTGTATGGAACAGTGCAAAATTGTCAAGACACCGATGGAGGCAAAACCACCTGAAATAACTACATCAGAATACATAATCCCCCAAAAAAAACCGTACCGTGAGCTAGTTGATGCATATGATGCGCTATATTCACACTGATCTGAGCTTCTCAGTGAATTTATACAGCAGGTATCAGAGCAATGCAATAGAAGCACACTGGAGTGGACTCAAACGAGTACTACGATATATTCAAGGAACACTTGAAGTTGGTCTTTTCTTTCCGTAGAACTGTGATGTCACCTTACGGGCCTACATTGATGCAGACTGGGCAAATAGCAGCAATGGTCATAAATCTACATCTGGGTACTTATTGCAAGTTTATGGTGTCACCGTTGGTTGGACTACAAGTAAGCAAGACTAAAGTCGCCCTTTGCTCAACGAAGTCAAGAGTTTGTCTCCCTGTCAACCGCCTCATCCAACCTACTCTGGTTAAGAAGACTGATCCAGGACTTGGGATCATTCTAGGACCCACCAAGGTGTACGAGGACAACCAGTCCTGCATAAGATGTTTGGATAAATGGGAACATCGAAGACTTAAGCATATTGATGCCACTAGCATGAATAAGGCACTTAATGTGATTAATCGTATTTGGTGGCAGTGTGTGAAAATTTCATATTTTGTTTTTATTGTGTTGACCGCCATGTCATTATTGTTGCACCATTTGGAGAGAACATTAAGTGTCTTATTCATTTTTGGAGACCAAATTCACAAACTTGTGTGTTACGGGTCCTAGCTTGGCTTAATTTTATTCAATACTTTTTAAAGCAGCACGTCTAATTTTAATAATTCAAGTGGGTAAGAAGACTAAGATTATAAAATTTAAATTATATGCATGCAAATTGGCGGGGAGGAAGGGTGGGATAATGGTATGTAGTAAAAATATCTTAAAAAAAGACCAAGAGATAGCAAATAAAGCGTGCAAGTGAAAAGAGAAGAATGGATGCTATTAAGGAGGAAGAATGCTGGATGGATAGAGGAAGATGGAGGTATTTTACTAAAGTGAGCTGGCCACAGGCTGGAAAGAGATGATGATTAAAACACAGTATTTGCATAGGGTAAAATATATGTATTTTTTACTATCTATACAAAATAATCTTCAATCTTTGATGTAGCTCACTCTCAAAAGGGTATTATAAGCAATTTAATAAATATTTACAATTAATCACATGATATTCCCAAGTATTAGCTGCACTTTAATTCACATTTGCAAAAAACTAAATAAATGTAATTGATTACATTTTTAAAACCATCACTTTCGTAATACTTCCTATAGTTATCAGCGTTATCTTAACTACCGTACTATACATGTTAAATTCATTATAAGCTTTATATTTTAAACCATTTAAAGAGTTATGGTATTACAACAAAATCACTGGAATCGTTTTGAGCACTTTACTTTCCAGTAAGCAAAGATATCGTTCAAAGTTTTAGTCATTAAAGAAAAAATTGAAAACAAACATTTAATGTTTAAATAAAATATTTACAAAATTAATTAATACATATTTATTAAATATACTACTTATTAGATAAAAATAGTGGAGTAAAATTTGTTAATACATACAATACTTTAGTTGTATATTTTTATCAGCTTGAAAGAATACATGACTGACTTATTAATTTGATAAACTCAAACCCCTAAATTATTTCGCTACATGAAGCAACTCTGTAATAATACAACTTGTAGCATAAAATTTACAGTTGGCTAACCTAAACCAAATAGTAAAAAAATATTTCATATGGGACACTGCAGCAGTAGTGAACTCAAAATTAATCTATTTCAGAAAAAATTAATAGCTTGTTGAGTTAGATCATACAAAAAAGTTTTTTTAATGATTACAAGAAAATCACAATGTAAAATAAAACAATAAAAAATATAATAAAAATCATAAACAATTTTAGGTGCTTTTTCCTAATAACATTTTTTTATTGGAATAGAAAAGATTTTATATAAAGCATGTTCAACATCACACATGATTTACTCACATATTAGTCTCCCTTTTCTTCCTTAGAAATTATTTCAAATAAAAAATGGGATTATTATACGTCTACAAGGAGAAAAATAGTGCAAAATAATACATAGCATAGCACCAATCTGTATTCTATTGATGAAAAATAAAAGCTAAATAATGCTTATAACCAACTTTGATGAATTTTTTTACAGAAACTTTAACAGAATTGTGGTTATTGGCACAGAGGATTGCCCTCGGTGAAAACTGAATCACTCATATTCCAAATGTTTTCACACTACATGAAGACTAAATATTGATTCACATATTTGCCAAAAATAGAAAGTCGAATATGCTTGAGTAGTATAGAATGTTCACACAATCATAGAAACATGTTTTGGTCGATGATGATTTGCAATGCAAACTGTAAACACCAAATGACTACAAGTCTTGAGTGGATAAACAATGTAACAAATATATATATTAACACATCATCATATTATCTGTTCAGGTAATATGCCTATATACTGATTACGGTGATGATTAAGTGGATTACTGGAAAACCATTTAGGGAAAACTACTCTCAGTACAGATGACCGAGATTCGAACTTCGATACTGCGAGTGTGACGCCTTAGTCCCCACCAGCCACCGAAGGAGGCATGAAAAGTATTCTCACGTCAAATGTTATGATTAATGATGATAATGTATAGTATTAAGAACATAAAGTTATCTTTGCAATGAGTTAGTCTAGATCAGTATGGTTCAGAGCATACAAAGTCAAAAATATTACAAATGGTACCGAGCAGCTGATGCAGAAATATTGCGATTGGCTTAGAGCTAATAATGTGACCACATTTTATTTGATTGTTAACGTTCACTTTCCAAAATGACTGATTTTATCAGTATACGAGAACTTTTATGAGCGAAAGGGAAGGGCCTACAAATTTTTACAGGAAAGGTATTTTAACATACCTTCCAGGGTTTTTTTACATGCCACAATCAACATGAGACTGACGGCTTTACTTCCCCTCTAGAGGAAGTTGTGCTACATATTTTTATCACTCAGTAAAAATCAGCCTACCCCAGCTGGGTGTGGACCTACAAACATCGGGTCCTGAGGTGAGCACTTTATCCCAAAACCACCGAGCTCAACATGACCACATTTATATTCTGCTTTATTTTTTCCGGTGAATGTGTGAATCATCAAGTATACCTTTAAACTACTATGATTCAAATTAAAAGTATCTCATAATAATACATTTACGTACAATAATGGGAATGGTTTAGACCCCAACTTTAAAGATTTGCTTGGAAAAATTGCTTATAAAAGAGAAATTTTTGCAATGATAGTTTTTAAAACAATTAATGTGGAATATATATATTAATGATCTTTTAAAGGACCATAATATATTTTACAGCAATCAACTTGCCTTTCAGAAATTGGTTGAGGTGTTTAATATTGCAATTATGAATTAATGAACAACCAATCGGAAATAAATGGTCAACCAAAATTTAAAAAAAAGATCAACAGGGGACCATATGTAAATTTGTTGGCACGTTAGTTTTGAGCAATCAACCTTAAGGTCATTCAACAATAAAAATTTTAATAAGTGATTCAATGATTTCAAATCATTAGTTCACGAGTTATATGGGGTCAAACTTGCTATGTTATGTTTTTTATGTATTATATTTGGGAGAAGGTACAGAAAAGGTGGATAGAAACATATAAAAGGAACGAACACAATATGGCTTTTAAAATAAAAATAAGAACACAGTTCATACTTTATATGTCTGCCTTTTGAATAAAATCGATCACCACCACCCAATCCCCCAACCTAAGTTTCGATCTTTCAAAAATCATCAGGAGGGAGTGTGATAAGATAAAGTAATTGTGTGTTAAGATATAGTAATTAATGTATTTATAATATGTTAAAAAGCCAACACCTTAGCTCAGTCGGTAGCGTGTCTGTCTACTTAGCTAAGGGTCCTGGGTTCGATTCCCAGCTTGGACAAAAAATTGATCATTGATGAAATATGAGTTTAGCCTTTCACAATAATAAATTATCAGCTGGAGACTGGATGTTGTGCTGTCCTAGTTTTAAGTTAGATTATAAGGCATGTGAAGCTACGAAAGGCCTAGCAAGCCAGTGGTGGAAAATATATAACTTGCATGGAAAAAAATTGACCCAGGCTGTAGGCTGGAAACAGTAATGGATGTAAAAGAAATGTTAACGAATATTTTTTATATACAAGCAGTTTAAAAGTGGTCAAATTAAATAATTTTTTTATCATATTTAAATACTGTTCTTTTTATACCCAATTTTTTTAAATTTCATTTCATTTTGTAGTACATATCGTTGTTTAGTTGTTTTTTCCTAACCAAAGTCCACTCGTTAATTTTATTAATGTTTCCGAATTGAAATTGAAAGCCATGATGTTTGCTGATGACTTGATGGTATTGGGGGAGAGTGATGGTAAGAGTTTAAGGCCTAAGTTTGGATGGAGTAGACCTGAAAAAAGTACAGAACGTAAAATATCTTGGAAGCGTTATTGAGGAGAAAACTGGAATTAGAGAGGGTTTAATAAGAAGAGGACAGCAGGGAGAGTTATATAGGTGTGTAAGAGACCTGCTATGGAGATGAAAAGTCCTCTTGAAGTGTAAGGAAGTGTTGTCACATATGCAGCAGAAACTTGGACATTGGATGTAAGAGAGACTAAGAAAGTGCAGGCTATGGGAATGAAGTTTGTGAAGAGCATGTTAGCTGTCACGGGGAGAAACAAGATTAGGAATTAAATTATTAGGGGAAAATTAAAGCACAAATGGAACAAGTTTACCAAATGTAACCAAACGTACTCCTTGAAACACATTAGCATGATTATCAATTTAAATTTTAAAATATTTGTATTCTATATCAGCTAATTATTCATACATAAACTGAAAAAAATTGATTTTATTGTTCTATTATTTGATAATTTTTAAAATACATTTAGTAGCACTATGAAATGTTTACATCAAAGTAAATTTTGTCAATGTGAACTTGTGTATAGATAATATAATTTTACCACTTTCATGATTTAACAATACCAAATTTGTTTGCAATACTTCCCTTCTTTCAGTCAAAGTTTAATTGAATACAATAGTTAATTTACAAAAATGATAAATGTGTCACCTGATTTGAATCTGTCATCGGATCCATTTTGTATTAACTGATAAGATCCATTTGTTTAAATGTGAAAACTTTGATCATCATTTAATATAAAAAGTTACATACACATAGTAACATTGTTATAGCTTGAACTAATTCTTCAATAACGTTAAGAATTAAGAGTTTTTGAGGATATTAGTTACACCCTTGGTTAACATTTAATCAGTAGAGATACAGACATTTCACGAGATATATTTTAACGATCTTTTACTGAGAACATTAAAATGACTATCAAACATATTTAAAGCACATTGAAGAATTTTTGGATTCAAAAACACATGTGTTATAGTTAATTTTGTTGACTTAAATAAGATTTAACGATAATATTTCAATATCAAAAACCAAGTTTCCTCAGCCTGGAAAGTTTATTTCCCTCAACCAAAGAACATTGGTAAAAGAAAGTGTTTCAATTGAATATTATAATGGCCATATTGTGTCCAAATACAGAAGAAAAATAAACTGATTTGTTAGGCTGTTAAAAATGTAGCTGTAATTTTGATATTTGTTGCACTATACCACTTAAAATAAAAGTGATTTGTTAACATTTTTATCCAAAAATAAATGTGTTAGTTGCTAACTTTTTATAAGGAAATCCAATCATTTTATTTACCACAAATCAGGGTATCTATTAATCGGTAATAAAATAGTTTAGAAATTTCCAGTGAGTTTGCAGCTATGCTTGTCCCATTAACCTGATAGACAAATGAAATGTAAGGTGTGATAAGGAAAAAATAAAAATAGCTTACTCAACAAAGGAGCACACAGTAAATACCTACATCATTATATTTTATGTGGGTTCAGTAGCCCCTATGTAGACAAACACTCCACAGGTTCCCTTCTTGAGAATAGGGTTTTGGCTAAAAAGAATTACAAGTTCCAGCTTAAAGCTCACAATAGATGAGCTGATTTTTTTTAATGAAAAGATTGTGTCAAGAGAAGAAAAACAAACGTACTCTCAGTTATGATTGTTAAAAAACCTCGTTTTGCTAAATATACCTGATCGGTCAGCATATTATGCAAGACAACTAACTGTGTTTGAGCAATTTTACTATTTTCCAAGGATCATCAAAATGTTCACAAAACAAAGACAATACTTTTTTGTATGTGTAGACTGAAAATGAATTCAGCAAAGGTTCTAACCAGATAGCATCTGCTGTTCACCACCACTTTGTGAACATGAACCTGGAAAGAGTTACTACAGTAAGATTATTCTGTAATGGCTGTGGCGACAAAAATATAAATAAGACAATGATGGAGAAAATATTCTACTTGTTTCTTCTTGAAGCACCTTGTAATATTGAAACAATTAAGTACTATTCCTTCTAGTAGGACATTCATTTATTCCATTAGACAAGAGGGGGGGGAGTGAGAGAAAGAGAAGATAGAGTTGAATCACTCTCAATGTCAATACCCAGAAGTGTGTTTGAAAATTATTGAGACGTATTCGGATGGCATTCTTAAAAACCCTGGACAGTGGCATTTCCAATATCAGAAATAAAATACAATGTTTATCACAAGAAGCAAAATCAATAAAAATGCCTTAGTTCAAGGAGAGCCTTTTTACAACTAATGTCATCCCAGATATTTTATAGGGTGTTGTAGTGAAGATTAAGTATGTCAAAAGACTTCTTGCCTTTCACTACGGGGAAGAATGGGACAGTAATGCAGCTTTGAAATTATACTTTGATGTCTTTACCAAACAGTATCCTTTTCCTCACAGTTTGGATGCGGAAGCAGGTGATGATCATGATGATCCCTTGGATTTTGAATTGATGAAATGTGATGATATCATCATAAATGACTCTAATAAACAAATATTTTAAAGGTTCGGTAAATGATATTAAAATATTTTTTATATATAAGAAAATTCGGCTTTCTATCACATCTGAGTACATTTCTACGTTTTTCTCAATTTGCCACAAATTGTTTACCATGCATATAGCCGATTTTGCATATGGACTATTCGTTTCAACTAGTCTTTTCACAGTTTAATAAATTCCAGGAACTAAGCCTTATGACACAGTAATCATTTATAAGGAAACCAAGAATTCCTTAGAAAGATCCAGAAGCCAACGATTTGTCGCCTATGTGGAAGGTTTTTGATTCAAAAATCACTTTCCAAAATAATAACAAAAAACACAAGTAAGTGCTTTATTAAAGGTTTCCTTCTCGTTCTTTCTCTTTAATTATATTTGGTGTGAGTGTGTGTGTGTGTGTTGGGGTGGGAGGTAATGAGTTCAATGTAATACTTGTAATAAAAATAAAAAATAAATGAGAATTAAATATGTGTACAAGAATAAAACAAATTATAATTAAACTAAATCCTGATCAGCATGATTGTGACTAATTTTTAAAATAATAATAATAATAATGAAATAAAGTGTATTATATTTGTAAAATAATAATAATAATAATAATAATAATAATAATAATAATAATAATAATAATAATAATAATAATAATAATAAATACTAATAATAAAAAGTGTATTACCTTTGTAAAAAGATAAGCTGCCCTAATACCATGAAACTTGATATTTGTCTATTTGCCGATAAAGTAGTACATATCACAAAAGCGCAACAATAATGATGTTTAGAGTTTTGGGGTGTGCATGGCTTCAACTTGGATTTAGAAAAAAATATATAAAAAAAATTGGCTTTGACAATAAAAATATGAAAGGACACATTTAAGTTAAATACCTAACATTTCATGTTGGTAAGTAAATTACAAATTAATGTTCACATGACCAAAATCTAAAGTAATTGAATCACACATATTAATTAGAATTGGAAGCTATATAAATGTGCATAAGATAGTATAATTTTCCAAATCAAAACATTTAAAGAAAATTCAAACAATGATTTGGCTAAGAGAATATTACAAAGACTGTGATTCGCCTTTGCCTTGCTCCAAACTGAAAAAGAGGATTTGATGAAATCCTATTTAAATTAAAAGCTAATCAAAATGTATAACAACCATTTTATTCTTTTACATATTTAAGAGTTAAATGGGAGTTTGATAACTTTATTTTTTGAAATTCTGACTTGATGTAATGAAAAACACTTTTTAAAGATGTTCAAATTTTCCCATTAAACCCTGTAGTGCATGAGAATTAAGTCAGGATAACTTAGCAGTATAACAACTTACAGACATATTTACAATCTCTTGGGTGTGCGTTTAAACAACTAACAGGTCACCCATCTATTTAACCTTTACCTAACAAACTGTTTGAATATGTTGAAAATTAAGCTTGATTCACAGGTTCACTGAAAATAGAGAGCAGAATCTACTTGAGTTGTGAAGCTATTGTATGTTGACCCATGATGCAGTGCAACACAAATTTAAAAGAGCTGACATCAACATATTTTATTCTATAATGGATAAACATATATTTTAGATCAGTGTCATGATGGGTGTTTTCAAATTATAGTACTGTGTTGTGGCACAATCCAATACATCAATACACATCCTTTCCAATAAATTAGTTATTTCAAATCTCCTCTCACAACAGTCTATGAAACTGTCTGCTTGCTTTTAGCTCTACAGTGCATGTACACTGATTGAGATTTGATTGGGTCTACTGTCACCCCTCTCCCGTTATGAAGTGGAAGGCTTGTGATCGGTTTAGAGCTCATCACATGACCAGGTTTCTGTTCGGCTCTTGTTTTTCGTTGAATGTGTGAATCCACAGTAAATTTACACAAATCTATTGATTTAGTTAAATTCAAAAGTATAGTGAATAAAAAAAGTGCTCAGGAAATATTCATGAACTTGAACCTTTCTGAGCTAATTTTTCAAATATTAATAAATTCATACTTTAGAACCAGGCAAAGCAACAACAAATGATCACATAAAAAAAAGCTCTCACAATATTTTACATTACACTTCAAATATAAATATTTGATTCCACAGAGTTTTGTTTGAATGCCACTCATTTCTATGTGAAAATATTATTTTAATGAAAGTCAACATCATCATCTGTTTCCAGCCTGTGGCTGGGTCTGTTAGTAAAATGTCTCTATCTTCCTCCTTTATTTGCTTCCGTTCTTCTCTCATTCACACACTGCGATTATTAGCCTCGCTTGGGGTCTTTTCCTTACATTCTTCATCTCCACCATTCTCTTTGGGATTCTTTCCTTTCCCATCCTCATTACATGCCCATACCATCTCATTTACTCCCTGAACCCCGACTCTTCATTCCTTGTTCTGTTTCTCCAGATGACAAAAAGCATGCTCCTCGAAATCTTGATTTCCATGATCTCCACTTTCCTGGTCTCTCTTACAGCCAGTTATTAATGGTAAAGGTAATAAATCTTTTAAGAAAAGTTCTTTCTCCTTTTGATGCACATGGACGAAGATAGAGGTCAATCAATGCTTTGAATAATTGTTTTTGTTTGTTGATTAATTTGGTTTTATCAACATTTATCATTAGTATTGTCAAATTTATCACACTCAAGAAAAGGGGAAAAATACTTTTCCACAAATTGTTAAAAAACATAACCCTGTGTCAAACAATAAAGTAGTTGGCCACAATTATTAATTATCTTACATACTATGGCAACAATGTCTTATAGGGGTGTGCGAAGCTTCAAAACTTTGACTTTGCTTTGAAACCAGTATCAGCTTTGGCTTAGCTTCTAAAACAATTCTGGCTCTGACAATATCAAGCTTTGCCAACAAAAATAATGACAGCTAAAATGCTTAATTTATGGTCAAATTTGCCATTTTGAGCTAATATAACTATATAAATTAATATTCATATGGAAATATGTGAAGTAATTGCATTTTAATTTGCGATAATAGCTTGATTTATTGAAATAAGAACTCGATGGCGTGAGCCCGAGATCGAACAGCCGCTGCCTTTAGCAATGATAGTGCCAACATTTGCAGACAAAGGGGTCAAGTGGGTAACACAACTAAAATCAAAGCTGCTACCTATTTATCCAGTAGCTCCTCATTTGTCCTCACGAGTCCGAGTTTGACCCCATCCAAGACCCACTACTCGACAGCAATATTCTAGTAGAGTCAGGTATCAAAAACAAGACCTTTGGCTCTGTAGCCGGAACTCTGACCATTTTACAAGTAATTTCAGTGCATAAAGTTATATAAATAATCAAATAATTTGATATTTTTTCTAAGTATAATATATTCAATATTTGATAATATTTCATATGTTCTATTTAAATACACTTCAAATTGAAAAAAACTGGACTTCGAATACCCCTACTGTTTGACATAATTGAAAATAAAAAAGAGCAATGATATATTTAAATAAATTATAATATCTTTAATGTAAGTGAATTGGTCATATATGTATTTCAATGAGTAAAATGGTGAAAAGTAGGGCTCTGCGAGTACTCATATTCCGAGCTCGTCACTTAAGCTCAAAATTGAAATTGCAAGTTTCATTTTCGAGCTTCCACTTATGTACTTAATAATCTATTTTTAAAACGCAATAGTAAGCATAGTCTATTTAATTGAGATATCAGTATTTCCACTTATAAATCATTAGCTGCTAAAACTCGACAATTTTTACAACATTCTAAAAATTTTAGTTATCAGAATTTTCAATTATTTTTTCCTCAAAAATTCTGAGTTTAATTGATTTTATTAAAATTTAAAATATTATTTTATGACAAATAGAGATCTTAAGTACCTCCTTTTATTTAGTTAAAAAAATATTGTAAAATTATATTAAATATATTTAAAAATTCTAATTTTTGAGATGTGTTTTGTGCACAAAAAAAATTCTTTAAAATTTATGTTTGTAATTATCATTTATAAACAGATTGATTACATAAATTTAACTTGAAATATTGCTTTAGTGATACTACCTGAACCAGAAAGAATTTAAAAAAAAATATGATAGTTTCATTAAAACTCTTGTCAAATTTGTCTCAAAGTGAAAAATGCCTACTTGCACACCTTTACAATTAATTTTCCCATGACAAAAATCTAAAATAATAAAATTGTATATTGTGATAACGTAATTTATCAGTTTAGAATGAATTTTGTTAATAATGTTTGCAACTTACTTAGCTTTCTATAAATTATATTTAAACCATAAGTCTTATAGTTATGCACTATTTACCATTTTTTCTGGCATTAATCGGTTTTTACTTTCTCGCAGCCCCCTTGTGGAGAAAGGATTGTGATCATAAAAAAAAATTGAACTTGAGATTTTGTTGGATATCAACCTTTCATCACCCCCTGAGCCCGAAAAAGTATTTTTCCCAATGTCGTCTGTCTGTTACTGGGACTAGAGCTAAAACCCTTTTACCAATCAGGCAAAGACTTGGTATCTAGGGTTTTCATAAGGTTCCTTAGGAGTTTTTGGAATTATCCATCCAACCATAAAATCAAGGGTGAAAAGATAAACACTCAATTTTCTCAAAACAGGCTCTTTGATTTTGATTAAATTTTTTATCTAGACCCTATTTAACATTACGAACCAAATAGCAACTCTCAATTTTCCATCAAATTACTTTGAGGGTACATTAACGTACATTTTCAAGTTTTATTAAAAATAAAAACCATTTATTTGAAAACTATTTTTAACATTTTGGTGAATTTATTTTTTAAATTGAGGCTGGAAAATGTTGCTATGATCTTTGGTGAAGAGAGATGTCACTTTTCCCCCCCTAGAGATGGGATCCTCAAATCCTTAAGGATATTCGAGATTTGAGGATCTGAGAAAATGTCAGATTCAAGACTCAAATCCTTAAAAGATATATATTGATTTCGCAATTGAAATTTGTTTTAGAGCTATTATACCAGTTTTTGGTGATTCAAAACCAATACAAAATAGAATGAACCTCACAAAACCAGGCCCCAGACTAGTAATCTAATGCTTAGCTGGATGTATTAATGTTAAAATGAATGGATTATAATAAATACTCTAACTTTCATTTGACTCTGGGAACATTTTATATTATTCGACTAAACTTTGTTTTGAATATAAAAAGTGGACTCTGCACACCCTACACCAAAGCGAACAGTTGAAACACATTTCTAGGACAACAATCTGTACAAATTAATAGTGGATGTAAAATGCTTTTACAACGACATCTGCGAAGCAGGTTTTTTGAGTTCGAATCAAATCTCGAATCAAAGAATTATCAAACATTTTTAGACCCTAGTCCCTATAAGTTATGTTTAAATAATGTAAGTTTTTCAATATGTTTATGCAAAAATAATTCACCTTGTCAAAGTTAAGAAGTAAAGTGCACACCATCTGTTGTGGTAATTATAAACTATTTCAATATATAACTTTAATTCTCTAAGTTAACACATTTTTTATGTATTATAAGGTATACAAAGGTTTTATAGAGGCTGTTATTGATAGACAAGTGCGGCTTATTTTATGTTCAATAAGGTATTAATTAATAAGCCTTTTTTTACATAACAAGAATTGTTATTAAAAATATATTATTATATTTTAAGAACATTGTGGGATTTGCAATGGCCTAAAACCCTATTGATTTTTTTCCTAGTATGGTTTGATTTGAGTTATAAAATTGAATAATAAAAAATTCAAATCAATATCAATATTATTGAAACTTTGCAGACACCTATTCACAACTATTTTAAAGGCCTACTTACAATGTAAGCTTACAAAAGGCCAACAATATTCATTTTTTATTCAATGCCTTGTTCATTTACAAACTTTATATATATAACTATTTGTAACCAAGTGTAAAAATGATATCCAAGAAATGTCAGACAATAAACTATAATATTATAAGAGACAAACTTTTTAGAAAAGTTTGGTATCACGTTTTAAATTAGTTTCAAAGTGAGATCCAAATTTATTCAAAGGCTTATACTCAAACAACATTATGTATTGGCTTTGGGAATGCAGACTAGACAATTATCTTTAGGCATATCTGCAAGAACCAATGGAAATTAGAGAAAAAATAAACTTTGTTGCTAAACATCATATAATCAACTATTTGCAGCCTGTGGCCGGGTCAGTTTAGTAAAATGCCTCCCTCATCCTCTTTCCCTTACACCATTCTTCCTCCCTTAAGTGCTTCCATTCATCTCCTCTTACTTGCACATTTTCTGTTATCTGCTCTTCCCCTATCTTTCTCTGTCATACTTCATTTCCACCATTTTCTTTGGTATTCTTTCCTTTTCCATTCTCATATCCTCCATACATGACCGACCATAGCATCTCAATTTGTCTATAAATATTCCCTGTTTATATTATCTCCATGTTAGAGGCATGGCAAAAACCACCAACTGCTACCTTTTATTTTGTGCAAGACTCTTAGTTATACTTTCAAAAAAGTATTGTTGTCTTATGGAATAGTTTTGTTTATAAAAATAATTAATTTCGTGCCAATATATTGTTTAACTGGCTTTTAGGTTGGTTTTAGTCCTTTTCAAATATACATATATAGTGGAAAAAGCCACTAATGTAACTCACTAAATGTAGTATTTGTCAAAGTAGTAAAAATGTAATATTTTACATACCATATGTTGTTTGTTCTACTGAAATGCATTTAAAAAATATTATAATTACTTCATACCAACACTTTATTATTATGTATTGCTTGATCTCCTCTTAGGAGAAACCTTATAAAAATTACAGTTTACCGACAAGTGTTGCGTCTCTATTTATTTATTAGAGCCAAATTGATGTCACTTGTGACATATTAATTTGTCTTTTCTCCTGGTCATTGTTTGTTTTCAGTCTAGTTGATGTCAGCACCAGTCAGCCATGTATGTAAAATCTTTGAACAAAGCCTGCTCTACTTCACTCAATGGGCGAGGGTCCTTTGGTGGTGTCAGCTGAGGTTTTTCTGAAGTGAATTCTTCATCAAAATTGCTTACATCCTCCACCGATATCTAAGAGAAATAAAGCATAAGACAATATTACTTAATAAAGTATGAACATATAAAAGGGACAAACACAATATGGCTTTTACAATGAAAGGAAGAAAACAGTTCACACTTGACATTGATGCCATTGGACAAAGAGGTAATGGTTGCACCTTAAAGAAAATTGATTGTCACCGCCCAATCCCCCGACCTAGGTTTCAATCTAACGTAACTCATCAGGGAGGAGTGTTTTTATTCACCTTTCCTTTACTTTCTTCCAAATATAATACAATTACCTCATAAAGCGAAAAGAGGTTTTCCTTAAAGAGATATATTAATAAAGTATGAAACATGTAGCTCTTTTAGGTGAATATTTTAAGCAATAATTACTAATAAGTAATAACAGATTCTAAAGTGTTTACCAAACAAACATCAAGAAAAATTGACAAAGATACTTCAAGATAGAAAAAAAGACACAAGGCGACTCAACACGAGGACACAAACAAGGTATTAATACACCAGATCAAGTCTCCAGGTTAAAATGGATGTGTTCCTTGGGAGAGCTTGAATCCTTCAACAAGGGGATTGCTAGACACACTATCAAGTGACAGAATCACAAACAAGGAGCATTTTTGTAAATAGTTCATTTTAAACAGGGTTTCATTAGAGAGAAGACACAAATATCCTTATCTGAGTCAATTAGACTTCCTCTACAAAGCTAGGTTCTGGTAACAATAGCCCCCCCCCCCCCCCCCC
>CABFWB010000261.1:95945-193509 GCA_902151455.1 Timema bartmani
TATATATATATATGCTAGTGATTTTTTTTAGAGATGTCACGATACCTGTTTTTCTCGATTCTGATTTTTGAACATTTTCTTTTTCATTATTTTTCCAAGCATTATTGTATAGAGAATCTAAGTGCCTGATAATCTACTCCCCCTTCAATGCAAAATTTGGATTCGACCATTACAACACATGGTTGCTTGAAACTTTAATCTCACAATCGAATAGATATTAATTTACTAAACACACTAAAAGTCTTAAAAGCTGAAAATCAAAACAAAAAATTCAAATAAATAAGAAATTAATACAATAAATTGCAGATTTTATATCGGAAAGAAGAACACATTTCACACGTTACAAAAATTTAAAGTCGTCTGGCATAACTGATCCTACGTACGTTAGCTCACCAGAAATTAGTGATGAAGTTTTGGCAACGATATATTGATATATTTAAAATATATTTGACTATGCTATAAATCTATTGAATAAATATAACTTTTTTGCTCTATTTTTTTAAACTACGTCAATCTTTGTTCTAACTTTATTAAACTACTTGTCTTATTCAAAGAGCCGAATAAAGCATTAAAAATTGAAAAGCAACAAAGAATATAATTGCAGGAGAGCGGCCATTTTAATTTGAAAGGAATACCGTAGCTTTCGATATACACGTTGTGATATATTAATTAATGATAGATATATCAATATATTACGGAAAATTCCCATCCCTAGTCCACGTGTTAAATATCGATTGTTTAGAATCGATTCATGTATTCTGACAGTCTCACTTAACTTTTACTCAAAAAAAAGTGTGTCAAAGTTGTTAAGTTTTTACTAGAGTTGGGTCAAATCCACTATTTCTCGAATCCAAATCCGAATCTACATTTTATTTTCGAATCTCAAATCCGAATCCTCGCAAATTGTTAGAAATTTTAACGATTTACAACTAGACCTACATTACACAATATAGGCCTAAACTGTAAATTAAGAATTATTTCAATCATGCTTTCAATTTAATCAACCCCAACCACCCCTCGCAAAATACTGATTAGAATCTAGTCATATTAAAGCATCTAGACTCATATTATTGTTTAAAAATCAAATCAATTAAAATTTGAGTGTCTTTTAGTTATTTTTAAAAGTGTTGATAGAATTGAGTTAAGTTTCTAAAAAAACATGTGAAATAAACAAACAGATTAGGCCTAGTTACCTTTTGATAAACTTTAATCATCATTTAAGGATTATAATTTATTTTAATAAGAGAGCAAAAATAAAAATACAAACAGATTTTAAAAAAAATACTAAAACAACATAGTTAACATTGGAAATAGTGAACTCAATAATGCCTAAGTATGTATTATTTTCTTTTATATCAATTATATATCTTCGCATAGAAAACAAGAAATATATTCGATTCTTGCAATATATAAATTTAAAACACGAACATATTTTCAACTCTTGCAATATATTCATTCCCATTTTATTAGGCAGGACTTTGTTTGAATATTTTTACAATTATTTCTATAAAATATTTAAAAAAATAATACTCTCTTTGTTAAAATCAATTTAAAAACAAATTATGAATTAACAAGCCATTATTTGACTCAAAACTCGATAGCACTTACTAAGTGATCAGATAACTTGAATCGATTTCAAACAAACAATCGATATACAATACGTAGGCGAGTAGGCACAAATAAAGCTTTATCGGTTTCTAACTGTTGACAGTACTGTATTTATTTTTAATGAAATCCAACCAAATATTTAACTTAAGGATCGTATGAAATAAATTGGGGTTCTTTGCATAGTTGTAGATAATTAAAACCAGTTGGGTAGTAAGAATTAACAGTCATGTTTATTTAATCATCACTCTGGTGAGTAAACATATATGTCATGGCGGCTGACTATATCGTGTGTAATGTGTTCTTATTTCTGTTAAAAAAAAGCCGTAATTTGTTTTATTTATTTCGAATTTCATTGTAATTCGAGTTTTGATTTTCAGTTTTTGAAGGATTTTAATGTGTTCATTGAAATATTTACAAGATTGTTTGTGAGGTGAAAGTTTCAGAAGTGAGCATGCGCTGAAATGGTCGAGTCCAAGTTTCCCATAGAGGTGGGAGAGTTGGGGTATTAGGCACATTAGATTTTCTACACCTTACAATTATTATTTAAAAAAAGAGATGGTTATCTCTTTTGTTTGACAAAACAATGATTACAGATTAGGTTGTGATTTTCAAGTAGGCCTAACTTGGTAATTTTTGAAAAATTATTATGCTTTGTTTATAAGGTGAAAGATTCGACCATCGAATCCAGTAAAACACTGAATCCTCGAATCTCGGATATATGTCAGGATTCGGTGGATTCAAAGATTCAAGTGGCCCATTTCTAGTTTTTACCTATTGTTACTGTCATTTCTGCGCATAACCCGAACGGGTAGTAAGATGTGGTGGTAGTGGTAGTGGTAGTGGTAGTAGTAGTAGTAATAGTAATAGTAGTAATAGTAGTAGTAGTAGTAGTAATATTAGTAGTAATAGTAATAGTAGTAATAGCAGTAATAGCAGCAGTAGCAGCAATAGTAGCAGTATTAGCAGTAGTAGCAGTAGTAGTAGCAGCAGCAGCAGCAGCAGTCAGTAGTAGTAGTAGTAGTGGTAATAATAATAATAATAAAAATAATAAAAATAAAAATAATACTGTCATGCCAGGTCGTATTATATTCGAAACCATTTATTTTTCATGTAGAGCACCTCAAAATGTTAGGGTCGTACCATACGGTATATTTACAATTTGCCGGCTTTTAAGTGCAATGGCAACTAAACTAATATGAGAGATAATCGATTATTACCTACTTGAATGTTACCATTAGGTTCTGTTGACAGATTTATTGAGAGCTAAGAATTAAGTAGTGAGAATTGTAACATTGGATTAATTCTCAATTCTTTTGATACCAGTAAGAATCGAGGTATCAAGTTTGACAGCCCTAGATTTTTTATTATAATGAAATATTAAAAAGGGTATGTGTGATTAATTAATTTTAGCACCACGTCTTACTACCCGTTCGGGTTATACGCTTAAGTACTAATTACACTAATGGATTAGGAATTGGGAAGGTAGAATTTAGAGGAAGTGAACCCGCATTTGCGTGGAGGGAGAGTGGAAAACCATTTAGAAAAAACCACCCCCAGTTCACTCGACCGAGATTCGAATCTCGATCTCCCCGTCCTTGGTGGACTGGCTCAACACGACTGGCGCGTTAGCCAACTACGCCACCGAGGCGGGTGGTATGTGTGATAATATGTGTGAATGTATGTGTGAAATAATCTGATAAGCGGGCATGTTAGCTAGTTTATGTAAACATTTTAATGCAAGAAGTTCAAAGACTACAAAGTTATTTAAATAAAATCCTATATTTTTAAGTAAAATAGATTGGCACTCAAAGGGTTAAAAGTGTCCATTATTTGAAAAAATATTTAAAGTGCTTGAACCCGGTTTAATCCTAATGAACCTACTGTGGATATTGACAACAACACCTGTTTTACTACTGAAGTAAACAGTATTGTATGCAGGATAGTTGTAACAAGTGAATAAATACTGTGCGCAGCCTACTGTACAGATTGCATAGCAGACAAAACAATAAAAATGTATGAAAATAAAATGAAATGTGAGCAGTAGGCCTTCTATAGTCTGTACTGTATGCCTATATTTGTGCACGAACACAAGACTAAACTGATGTAACAATCCCTGTTGAAGGCTCAAAGAGGTGGGGGGGTAATGACCTCTAAGTACCATAGTCAATACTCAATAGACATAGGCTCTTTTAGAAAGATTTGCTAGAGTGGGAGGATGGAAAGGCTCACACTTCGCGAGATACAGTGACATTCCTACAGTAAAATACTATATATGAATTGTAGTTTTCATATCTGCTGTTTGGAGGTTTTTTATGCAAAAATATGTGTCTAGTAGTGTTCACGCCATTATAGAGAGGGGAAATTTAAACTGTCAGCTATAAAGAAGAACCCGCTATTCTGAGATGTCTGTTAAGGGAGATTTCACTGCCAGTTGTAGCTCCTCACGCACATCAAGGGTTTGATCATGTGTCCAATCAATTAAACGTCACTACTCACCACTGTGGGGATGAAGGGTGGTTTGACTCTCCTCAATAAGAGCTCGTCCCATTGGATGTTTCTAAAGAAGGCTTGTTTCTTGACATCCTCTGCATCTCGTTCACTAGAGCCAAGACGACGTTCAGGGTTTTTGCGAAGGAGCTAAGAAAAATTATTACAGAATGAGATGTAAACACTTTTCTGTCTTATTTTGAACGTCAAATACTGTGGGTTGATTTTTCTGGATATTTGATCCGCCCTAATTTAACAGAGTGTCCAGCACTTACATTTCAAGGTTTTCCAGAGCCAATTTCCAACTTTTGCAGTCAATATATATTACAAAAATTGTTTTATTAAGATCTCAGCTTGATGTAATATTTTTAGAAACACACAAATTCTGAAAATTTGTTACTTTAAGAAGGTATTAAAAGATTTCAGCCTTATGCAATGGGGTGGTGGGTAATGTAATCGAAATTGGATTTCAGTGAGATTGTATCGCAACATTAAAAGATCGCCTTACACCAGTACAGTTTAAAATAGTTTTGAGACACATAATATTTTTAGTTTATTATTCCCATAATGTAATCAAATTTACACAAATACATAGCCATGAATCAATTTTGGCTAAAAAAGTGTAATAGAAGGGAGGAAAGAAAACACAAAAAGTATATTTAATATGAGCAGGTGCGTACGGTACTTAATACCCCAGTCAGTTTTCACTGAACTATTGATATATTTCCTCAAGGTTAAATAATTTAACTGAAATTATAATTTAAGAAAGGGAGCAAGTAAAAACAGTTTAAATAGTGATAATCAAGTATTTGTTTAGTGATCTACTTTGCTATTTTTATTTTCATTGCTTGTCATAGAAATGCAACTCCAATTAAATCGAGGATAGCTTAGAATGGACGAAAATAATGAGTTAGCTTACCCATTGAAAGTAGTTTTAGAGCTATATTAAGTTATTACTGTAAGATTTTAGATCAACTATAACAATTTGTTAAGTTAACAAATGAATTATAAGTGAAACTGACGATATCCTCTAAATTAAATAGACCACACTTACCATTGTGTTTTAAAAATCTACTTCTACGTAGATCAAGAGGAAGCTAAAAATTGACAAGCCTATAAAACTTTCAATCAATCTCGAGCTTTAATGACGAGATTGGATCAAAACTCAAAATCCAAGAACTCACAGGGCCTTAATTTATACCGACCCCTACATTTTACTGGTTTGAACCTATACAATTTTATTCCTATATTATTAAATTGTTATAAGCTTCTAATTTTGGACCGAAATTAAAAATCTTTAAAAAAAAGCTTAAAAAAGAAAATTATTGTTTAAATTATTCCCCTTTCCTGTCAAAAATTAATTATTTGCCTACTGAAAGTTTCCTGAAGTCAAAATGTCATTATCACACAGGTTTAAAATTATTAAACTATATAATCCAATTTCTACAGATTTTTTATATAAGAATATTAATTGTAATATAAATAACCTCGCAGAATGACAGGAATTCAAAACAAATGGTTATTTTAGCTGTTAGTATTTTTTTTTGACAAAGCTATGTTAAAATTGTTAGAAACCATAATTTTTTGGAAACGGTTTAAAATGGAACATATTCTAAGGAAAGTTGAAGTTGTCAAAGCATCCCACACTTCTACCTAGGAATATGCATTTTTTTAAAACTATTTTAAAAACAATAATATAAAGATGATTAAAAAATTGATGAAACTCCAATGAACACAAATGCAAGTTTGGTTTACCAAGTTTAGCTGCCAATAAAAAAAGGTTAACTTTATCAGAAGACAACTTACCCGTCTCATGATGGCAATAGCTTCCAATGATAGAAATCTTGGGTAGCGTACTTCATCATTTACTATAGAGTCAAATACCTCCTCTTCGTCATCACCAGGAAAGGGTGACTACACATAAAAGAAATTTACATTGTCAAGTGATATAAGTAAATAATGATAAGAGGAAACTCCGTTATGGAATAAAGGTAGATTTAAGATGGCACGATGAATTTATATCATTTCACACATTCACCTCTTTATAAGGAAAACCTCTTTTCACTTTATGAGGTAATTGTATTAAATTTGGAAGCAGGTACAGGAAAGGTGGATGGAAACAATAAAAGGGGCGAACACAATATGGCTTTTACAATAAAAAGAAGAACACAGTTCACACTTTACATTACTGCCATTGGACAAACAGGTAATTTGCCTCTTAGAGAAGATCGATCGTCACCACCCAATTCCCTGACCAAGGTTTCATTCTATCAGAACTCGAGTGTGAAACGCACAACACAACTTCCTAAAAGAGTAAACCAAAAAAACACAAAAGGGAGAAAATGGAAAATTGTAGAGAATGATAGGACACACAGATAGGAACATGTAAAAGGTATAACATAAAGGACAAACACAGGAAAAGGACATTGAATGCGAATATATAATGTATCTCTATAAGGAAAACCTCTTTTTACTTTATGAGGTAATTGATCCACCTTTCCTATACCTTATTCCAAATATAATTTATTACACACATTTAGAAATGTTTGATAGTGTGTCTTACTTCACATCCAGGTATCCTATAATTCTTTACAAATTACCTTTTCCTCCCTTTTGTGTTTTATGGTTTATTCTCTTAGGAAGTTGCGTTGCACGTTTCACACTCCCTCCTGATGAGTTCTGTTAGATTGAAAGCTAGGTCGGCAGATTGGGCAGTAAAGACCGATTTTCTTCAAGAGGCAGCCATTACCCCTTTGTCCAATAGCAACCATGTAAAATGTGAACTGTATTCTTTTTATTGTAAACACCATATTGTGTTCGTTCCTTTTATATTATTTTTTCCATCTACCCATCCTATACCTCCTTCCAAATATAATATAATTAAGTTTGTAAGCATAAGCACTAATTATGCTATGTGTTAGGGATGAGGAAGGATAACTGCATTTGCATGTAAGGTGAGCAGAAAAATATATGGGAAAATCCACCCTAAATACACTTAACCGAGATTTGAACCCCAATCTCGAAGACATCAGCAATCCAATTTATTGCGAGAGTGATGCTTAAACAATGAGACCATTGAAGCAGGTCTTTTCTTAAAATTGGTTAGTGTTATTTGCGAGATTTAAAAAAAAGTGTTGGGCTAAAAAGTTAGTAAGCATCATAAATGAAAAAGATTATTTTATTTTAAATCTTAAATATGCAATTTTTTGAATGCTTGAATAAATGCCCTCAAGGATTTGAGTACAAGGATTCAAAAGAATTTCAGATTTGACATTATAATTTTTTTTTTTTTAAACATGTTCAAATGTTGAATATAACTTATTTTAAGAGCTATTAATTATGATTCGTACTATCCTTAAGATCTTATGGTATTTTAAAAGGGTCCATCCCTACCAACAATACGAAGAAAATAGATTGATTCTTTACTATATATCTAGAAATCAAATTCTCTGGCCCTTTGATTAATGAAACTTACCTCTCCAACTAGCATCTCAAATATAAGAACTCCAAGACCCCACCAATCCACAGCCCGAGTATATGAAGTTTCAGTTAGTACTTCAGGCGCTAGGAACTCTGGGGTACCACAAAAAGTGCCTGTGCGGTCACCATACCCCATACCCTCCTTGCACAGACCAAAATCAGCAATTTTCACATAGCCTTCAGTGTCCAGGAGCAAGTTGTCTAACTTCAAGTCTCTGAAAAAAAGTCACAAAACATTGTCAGGAGAAAATTAAAGACACAATTCCAATGACTACAGAAGATCGCAAATTGTATGGCAAGATATGCGCATTAAAGACACAATTCTAATGATTAGACAAGATTGCAAATTGAGTGGCAAGATAAGCTAATTAAAGTGAAAATTGCGTGAAGAAAGCCCACCTAGGAAAAGAGGAAAAAATATGGGAAGAGTCCTATGCGCATATGTGTCATCTTCCTATATTCAGGCTCCTATAGTATTTTCTAGTTTTCATTTATTTGAGGTATTTAAGTGCACTTTCTAAACAAACTGATTATATCAGCACATGACTTATAAACAAACCTAAATCTATAATAGACACAACATCAAGCCTCCAGCGATTAATTTATCACCGTGAAAGGGGAAACCCACATTTCACAAATGATACATTTTTCGAACATATTGGAACCTTTAGCTCAGTAGAAAAACAGGCTATCGACCGAGCTAAAGGGTCAGAAGCTTCTATAATAGGGGTGTGCGAAGCTTCGAAAATTTCGAAGTCGAAGCGAATATTAATTAGCTTCGACTTCGACTTCGGCAAACAAAATTTACTTCGAAAAATTCGAAGCTTCAGTAAAAAAATATAAGTATTTTCAATTTTTACCATTCTGAGCTGTTATTCTAATAAATTATATTCATGTTTACCACACACAATTCACAATTTAATTCAAATACAAACTTTGAATTATAGAATGATTATTAATATATATAGGGCGCAAGCTTCTAATACAAATTATTTTCATTTGTTTACCTTTCGAAAGTTCAAAGTTGGGCCCTGTCGATTTATAGGTTAAATATCGATTAGTTCGATATTTTTGAATATCTATGTATTGACACAAAAGGACATGGTTATAAAACGACTAGTTGATTGTGACTCTTGACATAATTATTTTCCCTCAATATTTCTTCTGAGATTAGTGACCACTTTTAATAAATGCTGAACACACTATTTTTGTTAAAAAAAATAATGTTTCGGTAAGTATTTTTTTCTTATTCTCGCTTGGTAAATAACTTGTAAATTTTAAATAGTGTGTTTTGATGAAATATTGAATAACTATCGATAGTTAAACAAGTTCAATAATCGATTATATTCAATGCCACACGGCCTGCTTGATTCACAAATTAAATACGTTCAGCTATCTTCACCCCCACATGTCCTAAATTCACGTGATAAAGATTAAAAATAATATATATATATATATATTTTTAAACAATATATAATTTTAAAATCATATTTTTGTTTTGAATTTTGCATAATTTTTTTCAATAATCTGAAATGAAATGAACTTCACGTGTATTTGCTCAACTCGACAGAAAATGTTACGACGCATGCGCCGAGAGATAAATTAAAAACTTGATAAAAAGTCGAAAAAATAATTTTGAGACAGAATAAAAGTAAACATATTTACCCTTTACTGAATAAATTTTGTTTCAATTTTAAATTATACTTTTTTAAATTAAATATTAAATAATTTATTTATATTAACCTAAAAACTTGAATGGAAAATTCGATGACTTTATGTTGGTTACATTTGACTTTGAAACTATATTGACAAAAAACGTATTTACTAAACAGTTTCATAATTCATGTTTAATTCTCTGCTGCTATACTTTGTTTTTTATTAACTTCTTAATAGTTTTGGCTAGGCCTACGAAAATGTCCGAAACAAAGAAAAATAAAAGTGAAATATGGGGATTTTTCACGAGAGCTTCTGATAAGAAAACTGCCCAGTGTAATATATGCCTGAAAAAATACAAGACGCCAACAGGTGACTTAATTGCTATAAAAGACGTGTTCCTTTTTAAAACAATGTATATTTTTCTCGTAATACCAAAAGATTTACCTTTTTTTTTAAATTTAAATAAAAATAACTACGATAACTTATTTAGCGCATGTGTTGCAGTTTATTTACATTTTATTTTAATGTGTTAGATTGAACAGTAATATTGGATTTTACAAATTACTTCTTTAATTTCTCAAGTTTAAATTTGCTTCAATGCTAGGACTAAATAATCATTTTAATGCATTCAACCCTAATATTTTTACTATTGGATTAAAATATAACTTAGATTCTTGATTTCAGATTTTTAATTTTTAAAATCCTCTATTGCAGGCACAACAAAAACACTTTCAAACCATCTAGAGACGCATCCATCTCATTTCAATGAATTTAAAAGAGCAAAAGGCAATAAAATTGATTCTACCACAGCTCCTAAAAAAGACACACTAGTTCAGTCAACAATTCAAGGTGCCTTTCAGAAAGGTTTGATCATGCAGCCTACCAACCCAGTAGCACACAAAATTACAAAGCAGATTGCAAAAATGTTGGCAATGAGTCTTTTGCCATACGAGTTTGTGGAGGAAGAAGGCTTCATCAACTTAATGAAACATGTAGTGCCAAACTACAAAGTTCCTTGCCGCACTACATTTTCACGAAACTATGTGCCAGCACTATATGATGAGACAAAACAAGATTTAAAATGTCAACTTATTAATGATTTACCCCAACTTTTTGCTTTGTCGCTTACCTCAGATGGATGGACATCACGTGCACATGACAGTTACATAAGTCTGACGTGTCATTATTTAAAACCAAACTTTGAGTACAAGTCATTTACAATGAACACTGTACTACTTAATGAATCACACACAGCTGTGAACATCAGAGCTACACTGCAAGAGGCTATATGTGAATGGGGCATTGCTTTAAATGAAGATACACTTCCAATATATTGTGTCAGCGATAATGCTCCAAATTTTCGTTCTGCAGTTAATTCCCTGTTTATTTCTATTCCATGTTTTGCCCATTCCCTACAATTAGCTATCCATGATGCCAAAGCAGAATGTCCTGGGGTTTGTACGCTTTTGACAAAAGCAAAAGCAATTGTGGGTCATTATAGTCGTAGTCCATCCGCAAGAAAAAGATTACATTCTGTAATGGAAGAGATGGGACTACCAGTACTCGAGTTGATTCAGTTTGTGGATACAAGGTGGTCCAGCGAGTATAACATGCTTTCTCGACTACATGCTGTTAGGAAAGCTGTTGGAGCTGAACTTGCCAATTCAGAAAATAACATCGAGGTCCTGACCGCAGTTGAATGGAAGCAAGCGGCAGGCATTGTAGAGGTTCTTGGGCCACTAGCTGACGCCACCAAGGAGATCAGTGGGGACAGTTATCCAACCTCTTCAATGGTTATACCCATCCTTCATTGCCTCAAATCCCATCTAAATGTTTTTATCACCAGCAAGAAGGATGGTGTAATGTTCGCAAGAAGTTTAGATAAGGCTTTGAAATCTCGCTTTAGTTTCTACGATTCAGATCCTATTTTCTGCCCATCCATGCTATGCGACCCAAGATTTAGAGGTGTCTTGATTGATGATATGGTGGCAGTAAACACGCTAGCAATTGAAGTTAAGAAGTTGAGTGACAAGTCATCTTTAGAGCCTAACGTAAGAGACGAACAACCCTCGTGCTCCTCTTCTAGTTCTGGACTATGGTCAAGTTTTGATTCCATACCAAATACCACCCAACCGGCAATAGACAACAATAGTGAAGTGAAGGAATACCTAAATGAACCACGAGTGCCTAGATCAACAAACCCCTATATCTGGTGGAGGGAAGAGGGTTGTCGAAAATACCCTAATGTCTCCAAGGTAGCCCTCAAATACCTGGGAATACCTGCTACAAGTGTGTGTAGTGAAAGGGTCTTTTCTAGTTCAGGAAACATTGTAACTGCCAGACGAGAATCGTTGACTCCTATTCATGTCGAGGAATTAACATTCCTTCAAAATAACTTGAAGAAAAAGTGACACTAACTAACTGCCTGTGTAAATATTTTCTTATAATGTTTGTTTTTATTTTAACTTATAAAAGCGGTTTGATTTTGATATAATTTATCCTAATATGCGTTCTTTTTAAAAAAATAAGTTATAACATAACCTGCCCTGAAGTGAATATTTTTAGAAGTTTAATTGCAAATCAAATGTAGGATAATATCATTGCATGTCACTGACCTGTGTAAATATTTTCTTAGCATATGATTTAACCTAATATAGTCTATACCTATATTGTTTAGTAAATTATAATTGTTTATTTACGTGCCCAAGTAAATGTTTTTTTAGTAGGTCTACATATTTTTTTAAAGGGTAAATGTCTTATTGTGTATTATTACATAATTAGGCTTAATTATAATGTTTTATTAAAGTTAGATAAAATGTATCAATTTAATAGCATTTGAACTAAATATAAATATATTAAGGCTAAAAATACCCAAGTTTTTTTTTGAAAAATAATTTGTTTTCAGAGCTATTATTAGTTGTTTAAATTTTATTCGACCTTCGATTCGACTTCGAGAATATTCTCAAATATTCGCTTCGACTTCGCTTCGGACTGAAAAAACTGGCTTCGCACACCCCTATTCTATAATAAAGTCAGCATGGTCTAGGGCAGGGGTCGGCAATCTTTTTGGGCCTCGATTTACTTGTACATTTCTCCACTCTACTTATAATTATTTTTTTCTATATATATCTTGTATTTATTCCTTAAATTCAATATTTCATCCAATACTTAAGTCCCTAACTTTATAGAAAATACACAAAATAAATCAAATGTACACTTTGTTTACCATGACGAATTACACTGTGGACCTATCTTATAAGCTGCACCATAGTGGAACCAAGCAAGATAGCAGCATTACTTTGACGGATTACACTATGGCCCTACGTACAGGAGATCTATGCTCAAGCCCCAGTCGGGTGTTCTGAGCATGGTTTTTCCTAAACAGTTTATCGGACCCACTTCACGCAAATTTGGTAGATTTGCTCTAAATAGCGTAATTAGTGTGTATGCGTACAACCCAAACCAGTAGTAAGACAAAGTACTAAAAAACTATGCTAACTCGACCATAGTCTGGAAACAGTTTCTGATGAATTCGTACCTGTAGATAATTTTGTTTTCATGAAGATACTGTAAACCCAAAACCACACAGGCTGCGTAGAAGACGGCTCTAGGTTCGATGAACATGTCAGCATGAATGTGCATCATGAGATCGCCTCCAGCAGCATATTCCATCACAAAACACACGTGAGCCTGGACACCAAGCCATATATGTAAGTCATTGCATTTTAGACTCAAATCCTTAAGACTATATATATATTTCAAGTTTTCAAGTGAAATTTGTTTTAGAAAGCTAATACTGCCTATTGGTGGTTCAGAACCAACAAAATTACAGGGCAAACACAACAACCAGGCCCCAGACCAATAGTTTAACACTTAAGTGAATTTATGAATGATATAATGATTCGGGATTCAAGGTAAATTAGAGATTCAGATTAATAAAATAGGGAATCTAAACCAACTCTAATTTGTATCGTGCGTAACACACATGTTAAAATAGGGAATCTAAACCAACTCTAATTTGTATCGTGCGTAACACACATGTCAAGATTTCTTCACTTGACCAGCACGCAGCATTTGTTACATTTAAAGAAGGAGAGTGTCCAAACGCAAAGTAATTAAAATTGTATTAGGTGAGCGAAACTGTCAGTTCTCTGGGTTGGAATGGAGAGAGTGTCAATGACTGGGAGATCGAAGTTTAATTCCCGGTCGGGTGTATTGAGAGTGGTTTAACCTAATTGGTTTTCCTCTTTCTTTCTGGCACATTAATATAATTAATACATGTACATAAACCCCCAATGGGTAGTAAGATGCAGTGCTAAACAAAATGTTGAGAGGAGAAAGTGTGGATTGGGCTACATCAAGGCTGCCGTTTTCACCTAATGTTTTCAAGAATATTCTCAAATTTATGGATGCTAACATTAGAGGTTGTGATTATAGTTATAATGTATGCAATATGATTCTTAAATATGAATTTTTATTAATTAATTTTTCAAGTTCAGCCATGTAGAATAGAAGGGAATGCGAGAAAAAGCCAGTGTTTTAGCAGTTTAGCAACACATTTTTTTTGGTCAAAATAAATAAAATATTGCAAAATTTGATCTAGTCATGGGAATTTAACAATCTTGGGAGCTAAGGAATGAATCACTGAAAATTCTTTAGATATTGGTGAATTTAATGAAAGAGGGTATTAAGATATTTAGCTAGTAATTTCTTTTCTAAAATTAATTACAGGAATTTTTTCATGAAAAGAACAAAATTTGTAAAATACATTGGCGGAATCCCTTGGCTACACGATCATGCAAGAGTGGTATATTTTATGTCAATGTCCTCGTGTGATAGTCTAGGTACACATTAAGACGCAGGGCAGAGCAGTTTGGAGACAGCACAGTATAGTACAGGTCAGTACAAAGGAAGAGAAAAAGATGCAGTACAGTTGTGTGAGTGATGGCTAGCTCACAACATATGGAACTGAGCTTCGAATAAAATGCTGATGCAGAAGTGCAAAGTTGGCAAATGTTGCTGTGCTATGTGAGAAAAAGGTAAAAAAGCATAATGGAGAAGTGAGTACACAGAAAAGAAAAGTGCACATGGTGATTTGTCTTAACATTCAAATTTTTAAGTACAGTATTTATAATTTTAAAAATTAGAGTGTTAAAGCAATTTTATCCCATTTAGTATATTTCAATTCAGTTTTCATATAATCTACATTACTTATATCATACAACACAGGTTTACTAAGAACTTATTAAGCTATTCTATCATTATAAAAACCCTGTAATATATAACCACGAATGTTGATATTCAACCCCATAATGACATAAACACAAGGAATGGACACACACGGCAGTCAGTCAACACGTGACAAGTAGAGGCAGGTCCCACAGGAAACTGTGCCTCAACCACAACTAGACGCAGACCTGTGCTGTGTCTACGGCGTTGACTGTGCCTCAATGTGAACTTAGCCTTAGCACTAGTAATCAAAGTGAGGAAAGACTAAACACATGCTGTGCGATATGTACTTCAGTTTGATAGCAAGCAAACAGGTTGACCAGGAAGGGGTGTCTCATGGTGTTAGCCACTTCGAATATCCGTTTCTCTGAGAGAAGAGATTCCACCTCGTCTCTTGCAATAATATCAGCTTTCTTCAAAGCTTTAATTGCAAAGTACTCGCCCGTGTTGCGGTATTGTGATAGGATCACCTGAAAACAACAAAACAAAATTGTTTGGCTGCTATTTTATAAACTAATAACAGGTTGACCCATTTATTCTAAAGCCGTTTTGATTTTAAAATCTTTAAAATAGAATACTCTTAATGTTAAATATTATTATATGGGTGTGCCAAGCAAGGTTATGGAGTCAGAGTTGGAAGCAATTGTGGAGTTAGGATCGGTAAAAATGTAGATTACGAAGTCAAAATAAAAACTTATGATTATTACAATATATGCAGAAATAAATTTGAGGAAGGGTGACGGGCTACAGCCCTAGGGCTTTGACAAATCAAAGTCCCCCACAACTAATGCAATTTTAATTTTAAAAATATATTTTATGTTCTATGGACCTAAGTAACCTGACAATTCACTTGGTGGTGATGAAATGCCTTGTGCTAGAATTTAGTGCAGGAAATTTGTTACTATAATTTAATATACATTTTCAATTTATAAAAGAGTCAAAGTCGAACAGTTTAAAAATAGAGGAGATCGAGTTAGAGTCTTGGTGTACCGACTACACAGACCTGGTATTAAGTCCACTTTAGCAAAGTCAAATTAAATTACATGAAATATTCCCAAAGTGAAACAAAGTTTGAATATTTAAAATAATGTTTAACATTGAAAAAAGATATTAGATTTTGCATAACTATATAACTCTGGGTATTAAATATCATTTACAAAATGTTATACTGCAAAAATATTTCATCCTAAAATGATAAAGTTATCATCCCAAAATATAATTTAATCATTTGATTTATTTGAGATATTTGTCATGTGAACATTAATTTGTGATGCACATAACAGTACAAATTGGGGAAAATAAAAAAAATAAATAAAAAAAACCATCAATATGTATTTAATTTTAAAAAAATGTGGAGCTTTGTAATATTGTCAAATCAGGAATTTTACTTTTGAATCAAAGTCGAAGCTGACAAATATTTGAAGTGAAGTTGAAGTTTTCAAAGCTTTGCACACCTCTTTATCACAAACAAAACATTTGTCTTGATGTAATGGTTGAGAAATTACAATGTAAGCAGAAATATACTTAGTAATTTTTTATTTGTAAAACATATGAGGTAAAAATCATTGGGAAGCCTTATATTAGGTGAGAAATTTGATTCTTTCAATTAATTGGTTTTCAACATTAACAAGAATTTCAATTAGAGGGTTAATATCACTCTTATAAGCTCAATATGTGAGAGGGAATGTTTCATCAGTCAAGAAATATTACATTTTATTTTTTAATATTTACTTTCTAATACCAAGAGAAAGTATTGTATCATGAAATGTTTTGACCTTTAAACCCAAAAAAGCAGATTTTACAGTTCTGTCTGTCTGTTTGTCCATCCCTGGCTTTATATTCGAAATGGTTTGATGTATTTGGTTCAACCATGATATACATATGTTATAGGGCAATCCATTAGGACTTTATTTTATTTTGAGCCTAGTTGTCAAAACTAAGGTTAAATTACTGATGATATTTTGGAATTCCAATTTTTTTTTTAAATAGCTCTTAACAATTTTGTTTAAAATCAATATCTAGGGAGTGTTTTACCAGAAAAATAACATTTTATACTTTTATTTTGGGTAAAAATTTGCTAAAGGGTAGTTTATTGTTGTGTGATTTGTTTGCTGACATTGGATAAAGAGGTAATGGCTGCCTTTTGAAGAAAATTGATCGTTACCGCCCAATCCCCTGACCTATGTTTCATACTATTGTAGCTCATCAGGAGGGAGTGGGAAACACGCGAGGCAACTTCCTTTATACAACGGCAGCAGTGTAAAGTGGTGTTAACTGTGTTCTTCTTTTCATTGTAAAAGCCATGTTGTGTTTGTTCCATTTTAATGTTTCTCTCCACCTTTACTGTACCTTCTTCCAAATATAATACAGTTACCTCATAATGCGAAAAGAGGTTTTCCTCAGAGAGATATGTATTCACATCCAAAGAAAGTTTGTATGATTGTATTGTTACATTTGTTTAAGATCATATAAGAAGGGGTCTGTGAAACTTTGATAATATCTATATTGATTTGAAATGTATATTAGATTCGATAACTCGAATGAATAAAACTAGAAAAAAAAATCGATAACGCTTTTATTTAGGCCGTTGCAAAGCCCACAATGTGCCTAAAATATGTTAATATATTTTTAATAACAATTCTTGTAAAGTGAAGTAAATGCTTATTAATTATTACCTTACTGAACAGAAAATAAGCCGCACTTTATTTTTTACCATAACAGCCTTTATAAAACCTTTGCATTGCCTATAATCGGACCCTTGGATAATTTGTATGTGTCAAGTAGTAACCTTGAGGACTGATAATATATATTGAAATAGTTAATAATCACCAAAAAAGATGGTGCTTTTTATCATTTAACTTTAATTAGGTGAACTATTGTTGTGTGTTGAAATACTTATAGGAATAGGGGCCAAAACTAATCTAATTTTTTTAAAAGTGTAATTCTTTTTTATTTAACATCATAATTTTATCATATCTAGCTAGGATATGATTTGATTTGATAATTATTCAAAATTAGTGAATAATATTTACTTCAATTCAATTTCGAAAAACCTGTTTCGCGGATGTCTACATAAGCTCAATGTGTAGCAAAAAGTAGTTTTGAAAAGTTAAAACAATTGTAAGGTGGTGTTAGCTGAGGAAAAGATAATCAGAACTATCGGATCGGTTAACACATTTGAGATTTTAAAATAGGAATAAGAAAGTTGGAGAATAATATGGACTTTTATTTTTAAGAAAACCTTTTTACAATTTTGCAGCTAAAATTTATATATATTAATTTGATTCATATAGAGGTTATGAACATAAGAAATGTTTATATGTAATCTAAGTTATAAAAAAAGCTTGACTTTTAATTCTTAAGTTGGTGAATATTTTTTGTAATTGAGATTTTAAGAATTTTTTTAAAAATAAACTAATTTAAAATAAAAATATCTGATATGACCCAATCGTCGCACAGTACCCACCTTTCCAAAGTGTCCTCTACCAAGCACACTGAGCAGCCTGAAGTTGTCCATGGACATGCCAGTGAACTGAGAGTGTCGGCGAGACTCATATGCGCTGTCTCTGTACTCCAGCCTTCGTCCACCAACAACATTCTCCGGTTGGTCATAGACATGCTATACAAATAAATTAAATAAGAATAAAACAAAAGAGTTAACTTAGGTTAAAAAACACTTTATACACCAGATCAATTTGCTGTAAATCAATGTAAATTGTATTTAACCATCCAAACATACTGAAAGTGGAATGATTTTTTAAGCCTATGTGAATCCATAAATTTCAATTTCGAATCGAATCCAGATCTTGGCTGACTCAAATCAAATTTCATGATTAAAAAAATTTCGAGCGGAGATCAAATCTAATCTCATGCCTAAATTTTTTTTTCAAACAAATTTGAATCAAATCTCATCACACCATTTTTTTAATTAGAATGAAAAGGTGGATTAATATTTACAAAAAGATGGGCTTAGCTACTTTTTAAAGATATAAGATATTCACCACAAACAACTATCCCACATGTGATTCCTTTACGACCTGGAACTCCAGTTAATTTCTCTATTCACTCTACCATGCAACTGGTTTCTGGTGTGATTAAATTAATTTATTAGTAACTATGAATTATAGATTCTAATAATGAACTAAACCTATCTCATGCAAATCTAGGATTAATTTAGATTCAAAATTTTGAATTAAAATCTTTCCAATATTAAGATTTTCTTTAGGAAAAGCTCTTTTCACTTTTTAGTTTGTTATATTTGGAAGAATGTAACTGAATGGTGGATACAAACAGGTTCAAAATTATGAATTGAATCTGAATCTTGACTTCAAAATTTGGACGGTTTGCTGCAAGCTTAGTTTTTTAAAAATCTATTATAATTTTTATTTGCAAGACATTTTTAATGACATAATATGTTTCATTGATAAAGATATCAAACCAATATAATGGTGCAATGTTTTTAAGCACATGATTGTGTATTTCCAAAAACTATTTAAACAAGAGAGAGGGACACAGACTTTGGAAATAATAAGGAGGTAGGGGGCCAAATATCTGAACAGAGGCACAGTTATTTCTTTCACTCTTATGAAAAAAAGTGTGGTAAGGGAGAAGTGGTAAGGCTTCACTGCTAAAGCTTGCTGAAATAGTGGTTTTGTAGCATTCATTAATTTAATATTCAAATATTTACACTTAGATATTTTGTTTTGTATAAGCAGTATCATCATTAATAGTTTAAAAATTAAGTTTGACTTTTTTTTTTTTAATGAAAGATGTTAATTAATGTAAAAAGAAGTATGTTTTATTTATTTAAGGTATTTAATATGCACTTTCTAAACCGACTTATTATATCAGCACACGAGAATTTCTATGAGGGAGAGCAAAAGGGTCTACCAATTTTGCTGGGAAAGGTATTTTCACCCTACCTTCCAGGGTCCTTTTACATGACACAATAGACATAGGACCAACGGATTTACTTCCCCTTCGAAGGATGTAATGCTATGGATTTCTATTTCTCAAGAACAATCTGTCAACCCCTGCTGGGTTTGAACACACAAACAACGGGTCCTGAGGTGAGCACCTTACCCCAAGACCACAGAAGTTGACATGTGTTAACTGTATTGGCCTGAATATTGTGTGATGTAAATTTTTCTTAAAAATTTCCTACCAAAAACTGTATTTGTAATATATGTGCAGTCCATTTACCATTTAGTTTTCATGTAGATCACCTTCAAAATTTTAAAGTTGTATAATGGACAATTTCAGGGTATTCCTTTCTTCACTCAAATAATATACCTCTATAAAGAAAACCTCCTTTCATTTTATGAGGTAATTGTATTATATTTGGGAAAAGGTACAGGAAAGGTGGATAGAAAACAAGATGGACTTTACAGCAAAGCTTGAAAGAAACTTTGGTGTTTTTTGGTTTCCTCTTTTAGGGAGTTTCGTTGCGCGTTTCACAATCCCTGCTGATGAGTTCCGGGGATTGGACTGTAACGATCAATTTTTAAGAGGAAGCAAAACCTTTTTGTCCAATGGCAACAATGTGAAGTGTGAATTGTGTTCTTCTTTTCATTGTAAAAGCCGTAGTGTGTTCATTTCTTTTATTTGTTTCTCTATCCACCTTTCCTGTACCTTCATCCAAATAAAACACAATTACCTCATATAGCAATAATAGGTTTTCCTAATATAGATAGATTAATATTCACATCCATTGTCCATTTCCTGTGTCTGCCCTTTAAGTTATCCCCATTTTTCTTTGTCGTTATCATATTTCCAGCCTATGGCCGGGTCAATTTATTAAAATCTTCCTCTATCCTTTCACCATTCTACCTCCTTTAATTTCTTCTCCTCTAACTTGAACACTTTCTATTATCTGCTCCTCCCATCTCTTTCTTGTCCTCTCCTGTGGTATTTCCCCCATATACTTCATTTCCAACATTTTCTTCGGCATCCTCATTACGTGCCCATACCATCTCAGTCTTGCTTCTTCTACTATCTTATGTACTCCCTGTACCCCCAATCTTTCCCAAATTACTTTATTCCTAATCTTGTTTCACCGAATGACAGTTAACATGCTCCTCACAAACTTCATTCCAATGGCCTCCATTTTACTAGTCTCTTATATTCAATGTCCATGTTTATGCTGCATCTGTGACAATGGGTACAAAGTACGCCCTGTACAACACTTCCTTACACTTTAAGGGCATTATTCTTCTCCATAGCAGGTATCTTACACACCTATAGAACCACTCTTCCTGCTGTCCTCATTAGATCCTCTCTACTTTCGCTTTCAATTTCATCATGCTTCCAAGATATTTTACGCTCTGTACTTTTCTCAGCTCTATTCCACCCAACTTTATAGCTTTACTAGGCCTTATCCTCTTCCTTGTCATTACCATCACGTCCTCATTCCATTCCTGTACTTCCTCTTCCTTTTCTCCCCATACCATAAAGTCATCAGCAGACATCATGGCTTTCATGCTTTCTTCCCCCGAGTTTTCCTGCCACTTCGTTCATGACCATTTCCATTATCATTACAAATAGAGTGGTGAGAGGACACTCTAATGCATCACTCCATTTTTTATTTAGAACCAACCTGTCCTCCCACTCTCCATCTTAACACAACACCTGTTATCTTCATATATGCTTTTCACTCTCATTACAACTCCTCTTTCCACTTCAGCCTCATCCATTACTTTCCAAACTTTATTTCTATCCATGCTATTATATGCCTACTCCACATCCATATATAACTTTACCAGATCTTTCCCATTTTCATACCTTCTTTCCATCAGCTGTCTTATGGCAAATATCAAGCCTATTGTAGACCTCTGTTCCGTAAATCCGTGCTGTTCCTCTCTCCACCCTCCTTTAATTTTATTTCTTATTCTCTTTTCCAGTATCTTCTCACATATTTTTGTACAGTCGCACATCAGCGTTATCCTCCTATAATTTGTACACCTCTTCCTGTATCCTTTCTTGAAAATAGGTATTTTAACTCTTTTTTCTAGTCCTTTGGTGTTTTGTTCTCCTTCCAAATTACTCTCAGTATCCTGTATAACCATTAAATACCTACTTCACCTGCAGAACTTATCATTTCCACAGCCAGTTTGTCTGCACCCAACGGTTTTCCATGTTTCATTCACTTTTGGTTGTCCTCCACCTCTTTAAATGTAAGAACTCTTTCCTCCTCTACTGCTATTTCTTCCTGCTCCTCTGTTTCACTATCATTCCTTTCCTCTTCCGGGTTGAATATAATTTCAAAATATCTCATTCATAGTTCCTTTTCTTCCTCTATTGTCTTCAGTGTTCTTGTTTCTTCATCCATCATTCAAACTCTTGTCTTTTTTCTCTCTTCCTGTTTCTTACCTGGCTATATAAGATCGTATTACTTCCTTCCACCTCCGGTTCTAGCATTTCTGTCCATTTTTGCATCCAATACTTTCTGCAGGGTTATTAAGACCACGACGCAAAATGAATTTGAGACCGTTAGCAGAGAGACGCTAGACTTTGCGTCAAAAGTTATTATGGCCGACCACTTTGCTATTTAATTCTTTGCGAGCGCAAATATTTTCCTAGTAAAGTGACGCTAAGTTGTGCAGACATTTTACTTGTCCTTTGGTTTGTGTTACGAGGTAATGTATGCTAGGTTTTATAATTTATTAGGTGTTTTGTGTTACCTGATTTAAATTTGCTATCTCATTAGTGCTATATAAAAATCTCAAAACTTTTTGTGTGTTTCACATAATTTAACTTTAAATAGGCCTTTATCATAATGTAGGCCAGGAGTGGGGATAGTATGCTTGCACTGCATGTTAAAAGAATATTTTCTTTGAAACATAACACTATCAAATTGCATTACTATTCACTATCAACATACTGATAATTGGGACATTCCAATATTAAGATGAATTATTGTTTGTAAGTATTATAGTAGGTGGAAGGTTAGCTAGGCTTCAACATATTTGGGATGTTAGTAGTTTGTTGACCCACCTCATGGGGCAACATCGTCCAAGATGTTAGTCTCTTTAACCTAATTTTCTAATGGTGGGGAGGTTTGGATTTGAATCCTAGCTAGGTGCGAAGAGTGGTTTTATTTTTCTAAAAGTTTTCCCACTCTCCTTCTAAACAAATATGAATACCTTTATTCTATAACTCAACCTTTATCATCTATACCCCATTAGTGTAAAACACGTGGATGTAGGCCTAATCTGTTTAAGATGCCTCAACAAAACTTTAATAATGTAAGCCTCTTTAAACTGATTCGTACATACAGTAGTAATTACTAACCACATTAATGTGAGTTGTAGGCCAATGAAATATTGCAGCCAAGACTGGAAATAACCAAAATAGACCCTAGCTTAATGTTTAAATGCGGTTTGGTTTAGGCCTAGGTTTTTTAATTATAAAAGGTTTACCAAATTTATCTGAAATTGATAATTAGTAGTTAGACTTAGTTCTCCTGTGAATAAATTTAAAACAACTCATTATAATTAAATATAATATCACTTAACTAAAGTCTCTAGAATTCCCTTTAAATAAAAGATGCATTTTTATTATTTTTAACCATCCACGCTTTCATCAACTTTAAATAAATAACTGGTTTTATTTTCTAAGAGCTTAACACAACTTATTATACCTGTTCCAGTATCAACACAAATATATGAAGAATAAAGCATTGGGTCGTAAAGCATAGGCCTACATATTACAAAAAACATTGTTTCTTTACTGGCCAACTTTTCATACATAATTCATTTCCCCGTGTGACATTACTATTTGAATGCATATTTCACATTATGGTTTTTTGACTAAAATATGTTGTGTGTATTGAATGTAGGCCTAGTATTTTTTCATTTCCAACAGTTGGCAAACAAAATGATGCAAGAGATTTATTAAAATAAGCTAGGTTAAATCTTTCTTGCAAATAATGTGACTTGTGATCAGCTGTTTGGGAAAATATATGAATAATGTTCAGTCATGAATACCAGCATTCTTGAAATAAATTTACCTAATTTATAGACTAACTTCTTAAAAGGTAATAAATATTCTTTGGAAAAGTGTTGCCAACTGTTGACACATACTGATTTTAATCTGTGTGTTGAAGCTAGATGCAAAGTCGAAGCTAAAACTAGCGGACGATACAAAGTGTGGTGGTCATACTAACCCAAACGCTATCTTTTCCTTGAAAGTGAAGCTAACTAGCGGTAGCAACTAACTTTGCGTCGAATGGTCATAATAGCACTGCTGACTTCTCCTACCACTCGCTTTACTATTTTATTCTTATCCCTATATTCTTCCTCTGTTCTTCACCCTGTTGTTGCACCAGTGTGTCTCCTTCTACTTCCTCTTTATCACTTATCCTCCCAAATACCTTCTCTGCACTTCCCACCAAACTGTTCTTAAACCTTTCCCATTTGACCTCTACACTTTGCTACTCTTGAGCACTAAGCTTCTTGCCTTTCTTAAGTACAGCTCTCTTTCCCCTTCATTTTCTAGTCTCCACGCCCTTATTCTTCTTTCTTGTCTTACTACCTTTCTCCTACATTCCCATCCCTTTATATATGCCACTAACAACTTGTGGTCACTATCTAATATCCACTTGGTATTACCTTGATGTTTACATTTTGCCTTTCTTCATTCATGGGAAAGTAGCCTCCTTTGCCCTCATGTTCCTTTCCCTAACACCTCCTCAAACCCCCCTATTTCTTTTCCCCCTTTTATGTTAACATTATTATTACTTTTACATTTAAATGTTATTATCTAACTGTCCTATAGTTTTTTACAAAATTCTTTTTTTTTTCCTTTTGTGTTTTTTGCCCTTTTAGGAAGTTGACTAACACGTTTCACACTCCCTCCTGATGAGTTTTGAAAGAATTAAGCCCTGGTTGGGGATTGAGCGGTAACTAAAAATTATCTTCAAAAAGCAGCCAGTACCCTTTTGTTCAATGGCAGTAATGTAAATTGTAAGCTGTGTTTTTTTCTTCTTTTTTCTTCACTAGCCATATTGAGTTTGTTCCTTTCATGTTTCCATCCATCTTTCCTGTACCTTTTTCCAAATAAAAAATGTATTCAATAAGAGAGGTATAAAAAAGGAAGTTATCATCCCTGTACATTAAATTCCAACCAACTATTTCGCTTTTTGTGGACATTCATGCATTTATTTTTCTCAATTTTCACATTTTAAAATACTAAACTTCGTACGAAAAATGTATTTCAAGAAAAATACATATTTATAGATGATGTTTTTAATATTCATACCCTTTCTTAAATTTCAAGTGTTCTTAAGTTGAGTCTACTTTTATCTAAACAAACCTTGACTGCAATTAAGTTAGAAGGCCACAACCATTAGTAGTTATTCACAGTTTAGTGCAGGGCTGCTGTTTTCATAAAGTTAAAAGTTTTTGTGGATTTAAAATGTACTACAAATCACAGAATATATTAATGATTTTTAAGTTTTTTTAAAGGTTACAATCATTACATCCAAGTATTGTGATATAAATGTTAAATATTGATTACGATTAGTCAATCTCAACCTATAAAAGTTATAATATTTAGTCCAAGCAAAGACAATATGTTTGAAATTTGCAATTGGTAGCCATCTTTGGTATGGATAAGATGACAAGGAACCTTAGGCCAAGCCAAGTGCATCCATCCCACTTACTAAAAAAGAGGCTATGTTTATACAAAGTTATATATTAATAAAATTCTGTCAAAATGAGTGCATTTACAGGGCCTTTAAGCCAAGAAACATAGCAATGAAATTAGCGTATCAATTCTTTCAGTTCTGGTAACCATAAGAATCAAGGGAAATTATATCGAGATATCAATTTTGACATATCTACACCCTTTAATTTTCCCCGACTTTTTTTTTCCAGTTCCTTCTCCAATTATAAATCACCCTTTAATAATTAAACAAGATGAACGAAGAATGTAAGGTTTTACCAGAGAGTCTATGTTTGTGCAGAAGTACGAACTGAATGAGGAAAAAAGGATCAAAATGGTAAATAAATGAAAATTTTACCCATCAGACAGTGTATTGTAGTTCTGTTTTAAACATCACCAATGAAGGAATAAAGGATCTGACGGCACGAATTTTTAAAAAATATATTTCACCACACAAGAAATCAGTGCAGTATAAAAAATACTATTTTTAGTTAACGTTTATATATATATTTTGAAAATAATTAAAATTTTATAGGATGTTCTTGAATAACAGGACTAAATGAGTTTGTGACAGCCCTGGTATAATGCATGCTGTTATTTGTACTGTGCCAAAATGACTAGGATTATTAAATATAATAATTATAAAATGTTAATTATTTCCTAAAAAAATCATGTTAGTGAGTGTTAAAATGAGATGAGGTTAAGTCACATGTGAATAATTGTGGTTAGACACAAAAGTGTGTTAGGCAAGTGAGAGGGGGGGAGGCAATACCTCTTCCTCTGGAAACTGAACAACAGGTTGGGGTGAGGGAGAGTGCTCGTGATCAGTTGATACTATACTGGGGCCAGGCCGTGGCGCTGACAGACCCAGGTCACGCTCCTCCGCATGAAGGAAGTCAAACTCGCGCAGTGCACTCTGTAACTACAAGAGCAGTGGGGTTTGGGAGTGGCTTAAGGTCCTACGTGTATGCGACTTGCTAATCATACAGTACCCAAACACAACTAGGTGCTATACTATATATGATGGGGTCTGGGAAGAAACATGATAACCTCTTGAAATACAACTCATTTTTATAATAAATAAAATGATAGAATATTAGGAAAATGGTAGAGCACAAATAAAAGTAAAACACTTAACACATATTTACACACACTTCAATATTTCAATGCTATTATAGCATCTTCCTCAGGAAGTAGTAATTAGACAAAACAGGATGTTGTCTTCAGTGATGCCAACTTGATTGGTATAGATGAAAACTTATCTGGTGGAGTTGAAATTCTCTGAATGTTTCTCTATTACTCTATGGATGGTAGGTGGTGCTGGTGTAGTCTCTGGGTTGAAATTAGTGAATATTTAGGCAAGACTGTATGTGATAGATAGTTGCCATACAGGCTCACCGCATCTCCTCCGATCCAGAAAGTCTTCAAAACCACCTTGAAAACCTTCAAGAAGCCTGTACAGAGAGAGGATACCCTAAACCTCTCATTAATAACCTACTTTGACTAGCTGAAACTCCACAATCATCCAAACCTGTAAAAACCAGATACTACACCTCTAGTGACTAAGTACTACCCAGGCCTACAAAAGATAAACAAAATATTAGCATCAGGTTTTCACATATTGGAAGCATCCAACCGTACCAACAATATTCTTAAAAAACCACCAATCCTTGTGTATAAATAGACTCCATCACTTAGAAATATTCTAGTACACCCTAAACTCAAAACTGAAAATGACACCACCTTCATTAAACCACAACAAGGCCCTCAGCCCTGTAACAAAACAGCTTGCAACCTACCAAATACATCATCCAGCAGCCACTTTCTCCAGCAAAATCAACCACTCCACCTATACCATCAAAGGCAGTCACACATGTGAGTCCAGTAACCTAATTTACCAATTAGAATGCCAACAATGTACTAGCACAATATGTTGGCCTCACCACTGAAACTCTCTGTTAATGAATGAATGGACACCGACATGACACAAAAATCAAGAATCCAGAAAAACAGTTCCAGCACACGCCTCCCCTCATAACCTCAACTTTGAGGACTGCTACACTGTCAAGGTGTTAAAATCATTTAACAAGACACAATGTAATATGTCTCAGTTAAGAAGATGGGAACTGGCACATCATTGGATCACAAAGTCTAGAAAACCACCTAACCTAAATATTCACTAATTTCAACCCCAAGACTACACTAGCACCAACTACCATCCATAGAGTAATAGAGAAACATTCAGAGAATTTCAACTCCACTAGAGAAGTTTTCATCTAAACCAATCAAGTTGGCATCACTGAAGACAACATCCTGTTTTGTCTAATTACTACTTCCTGAGGAAGATGCTATAAAAGCATTGAAATATTGAAGTGTGTGTAAATATGTGTTGAGTGTTTTACTTTTATTTGTGCTCTACCATTTTCCTAATATTTTATCATTTTATTTATTACCAATTGTTTTTGCTCAATGCACTTTATGTCATACATATTAAGTCAATTTTATAGTAAGTCAATATCTTGAGGATAGATAATATCAATGAAAACGGCTTCGATGGCCGCAGGGTATAAGTATTAACTCTCGTGTTAGACTAGACTGCCAATGACAGGGAGATTGGGGTTTGAATCCCTGTATGGTGTACTGAGGGTGGTTTTCCCTAAATGGGTTTCCAGTCTTCCTCCACAAAAATGCATGTACACTTCCTTTAAATTCAATCTTCTTTATCCCTAATGCATTAACTTAATTTAGTACATATGTGTATAACCTGAACATGTAGTAAAATGTGGTGTTAAAAAAAGATAAATGTTGACAAATATTTTATTTACTCTTTATAGCTGGATTTACAGTTTTATTAGAAGTTTAACTAGTGAATACATCCCCTCTAAATCTATGAGGGTTATCATGTTTATGCCCCACCTCCTCATATGTGAGTCAGAGGCTACAGGTGACACATTCATGCAGTACTAAGGATAAAATAGCACAAAATGTATTATACAAGTTTAGTGAAGAGTATGCAAACATCAAATTTATATTGATTAATATACAAACTAAGATTTGGGATTTGTAGTCAACTCGTTTGTACTATAACCATAACTACAAATAATAAAATATTTTTTATCTATTTTAAGTCAAATAAAAATATCGACTAGGATATCTTAAGATATAATTATAAGAGCCGGTCTTATGACTACCTGATAAATATTGCTATATGGAGGTTAAAGTTAGCTACCAGATAAAGGTTATCAGTCACTTTAATATTTTACGTGTATTATGAACTGAATTTATCTGTTGGATGAAAGTATTTTTAATTTTTATGCATAAAATGCAAGGTTGGTACTGTTTTTAATGGTGCGCGATGTGCATACAAACCCTGCTGCTACTACTACAACCTGGCTAAAAGTAGCTACAATGCTCAATGTTTGTTAAATAATGGTGGCTAAGCGAGTGTGAGTAAATAGATGGTGTTACGTGGGCGCAGAAGCTAGGTTGTCTTGCAAGTATTAATTTTGGTGTCTGCTAAAATGTGGTCAATAGTTTGGTATGTTTACAAAATTTCATTTACTGTACTAACATTTAAAATAATTTGTTCTTATATAACTATAACTCAACAAAAAACTTGTCATTTTTTATAAAAGTGTGAATTAAATGTTCTAACTTTATAAGCATATAACCCGAACGGATAGTAAGATGCGGTGCTAAGTATGTTTATTCTAACTTGATACATAGTAGAGCCTAGACATGTGCCTACTTAAACACGTGGACCAAGATTTTCACCTAAAAACAGATTCTGATAGGCCTCAAGAAAAACAACGTGTCACTATGATAACGTCCATTTTAACTTTCAGATAAAAGTTATCAGGTACTTAAACCTCCCAATAAAAATGTGATTGATAAAATACATTTTATCTAGCAGTCATAAGATGCACTTTTAACTTTTAACCAGATACAAATATTTATCGACTAGATTAATATTTATCTAGGAGTCATAAGACCGGCTCAAAAATGGATGGTTGCCAAATGGCTTGAAAGATAAGTATTTTCCCAACACTAATAGTTTTACTAAACTTATTGGTAGACATTAAATTCCTGAAGGTGAAAATTAACTTAGGTCACAGATACAGTAATCTTTGAATGCTAAAGATGGGTCGAATGCTATATTTCTCAAACGTGAATCTTACATTTTATTTTGAATATCGAATCCAAATTTAAATCCCCAAATCATTGTAAATGTACAATCTTAGTTAAAGCGAAAATAAAAGGTTGTTTAAGGCAGGCTTTTTTAAACTGTGGGCGACATGACTGAATTAGGGGTCGCAAAAAATTTGGCAACAGTAAAAGGTTTCTGAACATGCACCGATGAAATATTCAAAATCAAACGTGTAATGAATCAGAGGTGTTGCATCGTGCGACTTTACTGCGGCCTTGGTTCTGGTCCTGCAATATCAAATATTCAGCCAAGATTTAATTCTTTAAGTAAAAATAAACACACAAATTCATCCCATTAGTATTTGCAATTTTGCTTTATTCTTTAATAAATGGTAAAATAATATGAATACCAATGGATTGATTTAAAATAAATTTATTTACAATTTATTATCAGTAAATGTTTGATTTGTTTGCCTATCTTATTTCCCCATCCACCCGGGGTCGCGTACAAATATCTAGGGTGAAAAGGGGGTCACAAATGGAAAACGTTTAACAAAGACCTGGTTTAAGGCTTGGTGCTAGTGACAAGTGATTTTTGTTTGTTATGTCTATTACTTCAAAAACAACAAAGAAAACACATTATAGTAAATTAATTATATTCATATAAATTGGCCTTTTTGTGTACTTTTGTTACCTTACCAACTCATTATCATAATCATTATTATTCGTATAAAAATGAGGTGGCCCAATAGCTAAATAATTTTATAATTTATAGTAAAGGAAGCGTATAACCCGAACGGGTAGTAAGACGCGGTGCTAAATAATAATAATAATAATATAGTAAAGGAAATTGATAGAACTAAATAAAAAATAAAAAAATAAATAAAAAAAAGCCTGTACCCATTCATGCTGGTACCCGCAAGCAGGACTTTCAAACCTGCTACACCACCAAAATATTAAGAGAATTTCCCAAACCGTGCAACAGTTCTCAACCCAAACAGTGGGAACTGGCCCACCAATGGATTACAAAACCAAGATTACCACCAGGCTTCTACAGAAGATTTTTTATCATTATTATTTTTATTATTATTATTATTATTAAATAGGTCTATAAATACTAGCCATAGCCAAGAATTTATCTTTACTCCCAAAATCAGTTGGCACAATGTGTTTCTAACAGTTCTTCTTTAAATTCAAAACGGAGTAATCCAGTGTTTGTGTTATTTGTACTCTCTTATTTGTGTTTGATAAAGGCAACAGTGCCGAAATAAGTATTCTATTTGTGTTAAAATGTGTGTGGGGATTACTTCTACTATAGCAGACATAAGAAAGGAAGAAGATGTCACCTTTGTACATTGGATTCTTCCCACATTTTTTTCCTCTTTGCCTAGGTGGGCTTTCTTCATCAAATTTACTCTTAGTAGTTTATTTTTTCTTTTTCTTTAGTTCTATCAATTTCCTTTACTAATAAAATCATTATTATTCGACATTTCTGCCTCTGCGAGTCGTCTGGCACATCCTCTTTTATTCCTGTCTATCTCTCCGAACTTCTCCTTCAGCCACGTATCGCCAGTCTACTCCTTTAGCCTCATATCTTTCTGCGCTTGGTCCATCCATCTTGGCTGTGTTCTTCTAATAGGTCTTCTACCCTTTTTTTTGTTCTGTAGGGCTTTCTTAGGCATTCTGTTCTCCTCCATTCTCATCCCATGACCTAAACCACAGCAACCTTTTTCTCTTCTAATGATGTATATAACTTTTAAACCCTCCCTAATTATTTTATTCCTTATCCTGTCTCTTCTTGTTACATTCTCAATGCCTGTCAGGAACCTCATCTCTGCTGCTTGCAATAAACTTAAATCTTTCTTCATCCATGTCCAGATTTCAGAGCTGTATGTACATATTGAATGGTAATATGCCTTATATAACAAAGTTTTGGCTTCTTTGCCTATATTCCATCGTAAGATTATATCCTTAACCACAGAGTAGAATTGTCCACTCTTCCATATCCTTTGTCCTATTTCCTCCTGGATCTTACCATTTGTGGTAATCTTATTTCCTAAATAGCAGAAATCCTCCACCTTTTTGAGTTCCTTTCCATTCCTTGTTACTTTCTGTATTTATAGTAGAGATGGGACGCTTGAATCCTCAATTCCTATAGTATTCGGGATATTCGAGAATCTTGCAAATAAGTATCTCGAATCCAAATATAAAAACCTTAGATTGAACTCAAAATGCAATTTTTCAGGAATTACATGTATTCTCGTAATTAGAAAAAAAATGACAATTTAGCTTTATTTATTTAAAAATAAAAGAACAAAATCACAATTTTTCTTGTTATAAATTAGTTTACAGAAAAATAATGTATTGTTTAGTGTCTTCTTTGTTCTTGAAACGTAATGGAAATGACAAATAAACAAAATAGGAATGTTCAGTGGTGCTAAACCTCTTAAAACAGGGTGACTACAAAACATAATTTACAAAATTCCCTGACTTTTCCAGGTTTTACAGGCAACATTTTTCAATTTTCCCTGACTACTTTTTTCCAGTTTTAATGGTGGATGATGACTTTTGTTTTATTTATTATTGATCACACATTAAAAAAGTGTGTATCTACTAAACATAAACAGTTTTATCAGTTATTTTAAAAATTAAAATGTTATTTTATTTAGGTATTATTAACTTTTATTTTAGTGTTTAGTTGTGAAATTAATGGGATTTTTATACATATTTTTTAATTCCCTGACTTTTCATTATTTTTAGTTAAATTCCCTGACATTTCCCTGTTTTCCCTGTCATCCAAAATTTCCCTGACATTTCCAGGTTTTCCCTGTTTTCCCTGTCTGTAGCCACCATGTAAAAATTAGTTTTATTTGCTATGCTAATGTTCTATATAATATATTTTCAATTTCTACAGTTAGTATATGAACCCGCCACTAGGCTACTCAGACAAAATTAACAGGTCCATTTATTTAACTTTAGATGACATAGTACATTGTTAAAATTATTTCCTAACAGGCTAACTAAGTGAATATGAAATGAAAGCTCCACCGTAAATATGAAGTTTCCTTTATAGTTGGCATTAAGTTCAGGTAAATAAATGTAATACATTTTGCTAATATGTTATTATTTTATTTATGTCAATTTGTTTGCTTATTTAAAATATACTTTACAGTTTTCTGACAAACTAAAAATGTACTTTTGATGAGATGAGGATTCGAATTTGGGTAAGAGATTCAAAAGAAAATTTTAGATTCCGATTTGAGAAATATATGATTCGACACATCACTTGTTTCTAGCCACCTTCATTATCTTGCTCTTTTCCAAATCCATGTCAAATCCATATATTTCCATCGCTCCTGCCCATTTAGCCAATTCTTTCTCAGAGTCCTCTTATGACTCCTCCCAGGTCATGATAGTGTCCACGTATGCCATCACCTTCAGTTCCCCCGGGTTTCTGTGACCCTGGACTTCGGCGATAAGTTCACAATATTAAATAGGATTGGCAGTAAAACGCTTCCTTGTTTCACTCCCCTTTCTGTTTGGAACCAATCAGTGTTTATCTTCTATTATTACATAATGTTCACACTTATCATATATGTTCCTTATGTGTTCCACCATCCCTTCACCAACTCCCCTTTTTCTTAAACTCAACCATATACTTACTCTTAGTACTTTGTCATAAGCCTTTTTTTTATGTCAATGAATTTTATCATGGTATCTTTACTATATTATCATCTTTTTCAATTATCTGTCTCGGTACAAAGATTGAATCAACTGTAGATCTTCCTTGCCAAAATCCACAATCTCCTTCCCTTGCTGTTTTGTCTATTCTTAGCTTAACTTTTCAAAGGAGTAAATTCTTCATATATTTTCAGAATGTGGCACAGCAATGTAATCCTCTAATAATTTATGCATTTTGACTTGTAGTTAATATAATTCCTTTTACAAATTGCTTAAAATAGTTATTTGAAGTCAAGCTCTTCATAATTATATTTGAGATACTTTTTTGAGATTTTTACCCAATTTGAATCTCTCGAATACTATAGGATTTGAGGAATTGAAAATTCAAACATCCCACCTATATTTATTGAAAAGTCCCAAAATCCATGGGCAATTAAGTAAAAATCTAACTATTCTATAGTTAACTTGGATTATATTATATCAAATAAAGATTTTAACATATCATTAACTAAATAAAGGCTTTTGTGTACATAGATTTTCTATCTAGGTACAGAGTCAATATCTTCGAAGATATATGGTTCAATTTCATAAAAGATAGTCCCCTTTTCAGGTCAGAGTTGTTGTCGGTAGAAATGTTCGGACTCCGACTCCAGCTTCGAAAGATAAACCTAATACAACAATATAGGGTAGACATATAATTTTAATCCATACTTTATTTTTTTATGACCAACGTTTGTAATGATTAACAAATTTATTCAAATATAAATTTACTATGTAAAAGAAGCTTCTCGTTAAATAATCTGAATTGAAGCATTTTACTACAGTAAGTTTGTTATTACTAATGAATATAAATTATCCATTTTTGAAGGAGTCGTACAGTAGAAAGGTAAAGGAGGTTGGAGACAAAGGCTTGGCACAGACCTGCCTTTTTTAGGGGTTGATGCTTGCCATAGTTCAGTCAGTGTTCTTTTCTTCTACTGATAACGGTCTCTTATTTCCTAGAGCTTACCGTGTTGTATTTTAAGTGTAAACTTTGAGACTTAAATTTTCCAAGTGTGTAGGTCTAACCCTTCTATCCTCTATATTTTATAATGTTATAGTAAAGGAAATTGATAGAACTAAAGAAAAAGGAAAAATAAACTACTAAGAGTAAATTTGATGACGAAAGCCCACCTAGGGAAATAGGAAAAATGTTGGAAGAATCCAATGCACAAAGTTTTGACTTCTTCCTTTCTTCTGTCTTCTATAGTAGAAGTAGTCACACACACATTTTAACACAAATAGAATAATATTTCGGCACTGTTGCCTTTATCAAACACAAAGAAGAGAGTACAAATAACACAAACAATGGATTACTCCATTTTGAATTTAAAGCTATTTTATAGTAATGGAAATTGATACAAATAAAGGAAAAATAAACTAATGATTGTAACTTTAATAAAGAAAGCCTGTACACGCCTGTACCCATTCATGCTGGTACCCACAACCAGGACTTTCAAACCTGCTACACCACCAAAATATTAAGAGCACATTCCAAACAGTGCAACAGTTCTCAACTCAAACATTGGATTTCCAAATCAAGATTACCACCAGGCCTTTATAGAAGATACTTCCTTTCTTCCAAAAAGATTGACATTAAAAAAAATTTAGTACTACTAACTTTTTTCCAATTAAATAATAAATATTTATATTAGGTAACCACAGCTAAGGCTATGAGGAATTTATTTTTACTTCAACAGTTGGCACAGTGTTTTTCTAACAGTGTTTAAAAAAAATTCAAAATGAAGTAATAATGTGTTTGTGTAGTCTATTCCCTCCTCTCTTTTAGTTTGATAAAGGCAATGAGTCTGAATTATTACTCAATTTGCGTTTAAATGTGTGTTTGACTATTTCTACTATGGAAGAAAGAATAAAGAAAGATTTCACTGTTGTGCATTGGATTCTTTCCTCATTTTCCCACTTTCCCTTGGTGGGCTTGTTTCATTAAATTTACAATTATTAGTTAATTTTCATATTTTTGTTTTTATCTATGTCCACTATTATAAAACTATTTAGCCTTTGGGAAACCTCAATGTTAAACATTTAGCAATAAACTATCGACTACTAACAAACAAAGCGGTAATTACCTCTACATCTAGCCTGGGTGGCGGTGGAGGGGAGGGTAGGGAAGCTCTCTTCTTGTTGACGATAGCTGATGGAAGAGGTCCCTCTGGGGGTAAGGGAGGCAGTACTGCCACACCGATACCTAGAGGTCGAGTCCCAGTTAGGCCAGCAGCAAAAGGGTCTGGAGACTCTCCTGGCGCCTCTGGTTTGTCCTCTGTCAATGACAGGTCGAAAGAAAGCTGCTGGGGTTGAATACCTAACAAGACAGTACAAGTTAAGCAATTAGGGTAAATAAGAATATTTTATTTTGATTAGAAAGAATGAGGGCATGGGAATGAGGTTCTTGAGGAGTATGATATCTGCTACCAGGAAAAATAGGATTAGGAATGAAGTTGTCTACGCAAGAGTTAGGGTACAGAGAGGATGTGAGATGGTAGCGGAAGCAATAGTGAGATGGTAAGGTCATGTGATGAGGATGTTGAAGTACATGAGATTGAAGAAGAAGCAAAGGTGAGATGACATGGATACATGATGATGACGGAAAAGATAAGGATCCAAACGAGAGTGATGGAGTTAAAGATGAAGGGAAAACACCACAAAGGAGACCAAGAAAGAGATGAGAGGAGTAGATAACAGCAAGTGTGAGAGTCAGAGGAGAAAAATTGATAATAATGTATGTTTGACTTAAATGTGAATACATTTTTACTTTTAATTTGATATGCATATCAATGTTTAGTCAAATAAATTAGCAAATTTCCACATTTATTCTCTCATGTTTATGTATTTGTTCTAATGTTTTATCATTTAAACTAGAGACAGGTAACTAGTTCTTAATTTTCTCATACCCTAATCATGAATAAGAATAGAAGATTTTCTTTCAAATCTATTATAATCTAAATTTGAATCTTCAAATCTTTAAAAATGTAATTCTAGTTAACGATTAAAAAGAGAAAGCAAAACTTTGTTTGTTTAGGAAAGAGGCGAAATAAACTAAACAATTTTACCAGTTGAATGAAAAATGTGTTGTGACAAGACAAGCACCTTTGAATGTTATATTATTGTTATGAGTGTATTCAATGTACCAATAAAATAACATAAAAACCACATAAAATAAAGGCTCATAGTAAAAAAATTGTTTGTTTTGTAGTAATTAACTTAAGAATGTAAAAATAATAGAAACTATACAATGAGAGAGAGAGAGTTAAAATTAAGAAATGAAAGTTTAAATTCAAGGATTTGAGATTTGTAAACATATATTATTTAAATTTATAAGAGGAATTTGTTTTAGAAATTTGATACTCCATAGTGGTTTAGCCCAAAATAATTTCAGGACAAACTTAACAATCAAACCCCAGGCCATTATTTAACCCCTTTAATGGATTTATAATTTTTGTAGCAAATGTATATATCAAAAAATTTTAACATTTAGTTAATATTTATATATTCTAAAGCAACTTAAGAACTATTGTAGTAAAGTAAAACCAAACAAATATTTCTTAAGATGATTCTCCTCACCTCAAGTCAAAATTAAGGATGTCATATTCGATTCCTCAATACTTCGATAAACTCGATTCTAACTGGTATTAAAAATAGTCAAGCTTTGAGAATTGATCTAAATATTATGATTTTTGATACATTTATTCTTAGCTCTCGAATCCCAGAAAATAAAAGTTGTGATATTCAAAAGGGTAATATTAATAAATGGATATCGTTTTTGTCACTGTGTCATTATTAGGGTTTTTTTGGTAGTGCAAATCAAACATGACACTTTGATTTTGTGTGTGTGTGTGTGTGTGTGTGTGTGCACACGCGCATGCACATTTTAGTATGTTTGATAAAAAAAATTTAAAACAATCAAAATGTGAGGTAGGATTCATGGAAAAATATATAAACTGTAAGAGTTGAGAAATCAGAATTAAAAATCGAGATAGCAAAATTAAAACTTAAGAATCAAAATATAGAATTTGAATCAAGAAAAATAGGAATCGTGACATCTCTACTTAAAATCATTTCAATTATGTTTGTTTATATATTTTGAACAAAACAATTAATTACAACAATATAGCTATAGACTATTAGCTAACCTGTTGGGGGACTTTCCGAAGCCGAGCGAATGTGGTTGTTTTGTATTGAAGGAGAAGACCTCTTCAAAAGACGTCCCCATGTCGCAACATTTATGTTCATTTGCTTGGCACGAGGAAAGTTCTTCACCTGTTGCTTGAATATTTTTCTTTGTCTCTGGAGTTTTGGCCTCCTTGATATCATTGGGTTTAAAAATCTTATCTGCAAATAATATAGGAATAAAAAAAATTGATGACATGTTAATTAAAAAAGTCTTTTTATACAGAGAAAAGGATAAACTAAAGAACCAATAATGGTATTAATAATATGACAAATAGATTTAGTTTACATGTACACTTCGATTACCCTGAAAGATATCAAGCTCATATTGCACGTTTACACTATGGCGTAGCTTATTAGATAGGACCATAGTGTAATCCATCAAGATAAGACTGCTATCTTTCAGGGTAAGCCAAGTGTACCAGAGAAAGGATTTTATTTGTGTGTAACTTACAAGTAACTTAACCTCAGAGAGAACACCAAAAACTCTAATTAAGAATAGCCCTGTTTGAATTTGAGAATAGCTTATTACACTAATATCGTATTTCATCAATTCTAAGATACACTTTTTCCTAGACAGTTTTTTTTTTCGACCAACGCTTTCGATGGTTCAGAAGAATCAGACTCTGAATGTGAAGCAGACTCTGATATTGATTCAAAAGGGAGAGATGAATAACATTCCTACTGGTAAATAAGGTACTATTGTTGTTGGTAAATTTAATTCTGCAGTAAAAATATTTCTTTTACATAGGGTATTTTAGCACTTTATAGGGCTCTGCAAGTATTCGGATTTCGAGCCTCGAGACGAGTTCGTCCTTTAAGCTCGAGATTGAAAGTTTTGTAGGCTCGTCATTTTTGAGCTTTCACTTGGTGTACTTATTAATCGATTTTTAATATGCAATAGTAAGCATAGGTTATTTAATTGAGATAATATCGGCATTTCCACTTATAAATCATTCCGTTGCTTAACAAATTGTTAAAAAGTTAATATCAATTTTTACATTAAATACGTAATAGAGCTTTAAAATCACTTTCCACCAGTAAATTTATTCAATATTGTCATCCATTTTGAATCACACTTGATTGAAGGTGTTTACTTGTATTGCCATGACAAAGCAATGAAAATAAAAATAGATAAGTAGATTTCTAAATAATTGAATGATTCTTTTTACTATTTTAACCTGTCCCTTCTAAATGGTCCCTTTCTAAATGTTAAATTAAAAATGAAATATCAATAATATATTATCATATTAAATGTTTTCAAACTTAAGATATTTGAAACTAGAATTAATTAATACTTTTAGCTACAAAACTAGCTCTATACGCCATTCCCGACCTAAGTTTACTTGGATGACAGCTCAAAAAGTAACTAGAAAATAGTTCCTAAAATATCACTACGCCAACAGCTGATATCTGCCACTGTCACTTGGGACAGCTGTTATGAAAACATATGGTTATGTAAAGTAATGTGATAGTTAACCACAGTAATTTAGGCCAATATTATGCCTCAAAGAATTTTGAAATTGAAATTTTTTAATGACTTGGTGATCTGTAACTTCTCTTCTTTTTTTCTCCTGGGAACTCATTATCAAAAAAACACACACAAATCTATCCACAAATAAAAAGAACCCCTTATAAAATTTCGTGAGATTAAAGTTAGATTAAACTTATATTTAAGTTTGATAAAAGATAAAAGTTTAAAGTTAGATTAAAGTTAGATTAAAGTTAGATTAAAATAAGATTAAAATTAACCAAATTAGGCCTAATATGTATTCGAACTAAAGAGAAAATATCTGTATACACAAAGTTATTCTTAAAATAATTAGTAATATGATCTAGGATTAAGTTTTTTTACGTTAATACAGAAGCCCAATAATTAAAATAAAAGGTAATTTAACTTAGTTATAAATTATTATAAGTTAGAGTAAGGCGTGGACCTAACAAACTAGAGACTTAATTTAAAGTTAAAAATATAATAAACGCGCACAGTAATAAATTCTATGAAATATATTTAAATTAAACAAAGTCTTAATATTTATTTGAGGTCGTCCACAAAGCTTATTTATCCTTCTATTCAAGTTAAAATAATTATTATTCCGAGCACTTTCACAAAAGGTCTAACAAATATGGCTTTAAAATGGCGACCAACGAATATTAGCCATGTGGTTGATGATGACGCGGACAAGTTGTTTAAAATGGTGTATCCTCGCAGCAGACGATTATATTTTATTCAGTTAAATATTTCTAAAAACAATAAACTAATAATAAAATAGTTAATCATATATAAAATAAATTACAAATATTTTATCTTTACCAAGTAAATACGATGCCTTTATTAAAAGGTATTAATGCATGCACTATATTACACATCATAGATAACATTCCAAAACAAAGAATAGGTACTTTTAATATATGTTTAAAATATTGTTTCGGATTGGGTAAAAAGAAATTGTTAAAAGTAATGAAATAATGTGAGAAAACTTAAGTTTAAGTTATTTTAAATGTAAAATATAACATGTAATTAAAAAACTTAACATTCATAACAAAACAGTGTTCTTTTACAAGTGTTGGTAACCTAAAACCTAAACATATGATTTTTGAACTGTCATCCAGGTAAAGACCTATCGTGAATGAATTATAGTTTAGTTACTATTTAGTTATAGAATTATGTTGGTTAACCAGTCTAAAATCAACGTTGATCTTATTTATTGCAATACATATTTTACCAAACTTACCATATTTATATTAAAAAGGCATTTACTATTTCATAATGTTTGCTTGAGATATTATTTTAGTCATATTATTTTTAATTTTAAAGTATGAGCATCAACTTTTATAAGCAATAAAAATTGATTTGAAGTAAATTTCTCAATAAAATAATGTCTAATGAGAGCTCGTACAACGCGCATGTGCAACTGCGCATAGAGGAATGGAAATGGAACAGAAGACGTGATCATGCACGATTACACTAAGGAATAATAAATTAAATATGAAACACTTCAAATTTCTAACTGTTTATGATTCTTACGTTTTTTTATAGGGTAAATTAAGTTACTGAAGCATATTTTGGGGAAATATTAGCTTGTTAAAACTTCAATTTTATTAACTTTTTATTGAGAAAGTGTAGAAACACTCTACAATAATGTAAAGTGATATTGAAAGAAGCCAACCTGAAAGAATAGTTAGGTTAGGCCTAGATATAAACAAACACACTTCTCTATATCTTCTTACACTTTTACTTTTACACTTCCCACTTTTTCAAACTTCCACAGTTGCACATTGTTTTGAATTTTCGGAAATATTTATTTCTCATATGAAGATACATTAATGAAAAAGTAATATTTCTGAAAATTCAAAACACTGTGCTACTGTGGAAGTTTTGAAGAAGTGGAAAGTGTAAAAGTGTTTGAAGAAATGAAGAGAGAAGTGTGTTTTTCTATCCAGGCCCAACCTATCATTTAAAGATTTGCTTCACTATCACCTTATATTATTGTGCAATGTTTCTACACTATCTTATTGTACATTTCCAGGCCATTATGCAATTGTTCATTTTATTACTTTGTTTTAATAATTGTTAGTGTAATTTTAATGTGCTTAACCCTTTTGCTGCATATTTAATTTTTAATTATTATCTACAGAAATGCTAATTTATAGCTCAAAAATTCAAAATCTGAAAATTTGCATGATGATCATGATTATGATTTTCAACTAGTAATACAATTTAAACATGAAATTTAGCACCACGTCTATAAATCACATAATATATATTTTATATCGATAAAATTTTATACGTCACATATTATTTATGTCACATTTTACCCAAATGCAATGTATTCTGCTATCAGAACCATTCTTTATTTTACTTGCAACCCACAATAGTGTCAAACTAATTGCTAAATAAGGATTTGAGAGGCCTAATATGGGCCAAATATAATAAAAAGAACATTTTTGAAAATTATGTTAGATCAACACAACTTGAACAATTTTGTGGTACATTGGTGCTTTTCTCAGTGTGGTGTAGTCTTTAAATCATATATTTGTCTTAGGCATGATTTCAAAATAGGAAATAGGTCAAGAACAAAAATAAAATAGCAATCCATTAATACCTCAAAAATGTTTTCCACCAAATAAATATTGCACGTGTGCTACAAGTAATTAAATGCGGAAGTAAACAAGCGCTACTATTGTTATGATTTAGCAGCCGGTAACTGACAGTTCTCAAAATTAAAAACCAGATGTCAGAGGCGTACGTGCATGCTAGTATGAAAAATTCAGCGTGCTAGCACTCTTGTGGCTATTTCCAAATGTTACAGCAAGGGTAGATAAAGTTTACACGTCATGGGGTGAAGTCGATTTCCGCAGTCAGTGGCTGTATTGCTGAGATCGGATATATCCGATTAACGCAGCAAAAGAGTTAAAGGCATGAGTGTTAAAACCATTTTAATTATTTTTTCTATTATACCCTATAGTTTTTTAGTGTTCTTTCTATTTTTAAAACCAATATTTCCGTTTATTAACCTTTTTTCTAAAAGTATTTATATTTATAAAAATGAATGTCATTCATATTTTAAGAACATGTGTTTTAGTATTTTTTTAAATCTGAAATTTTAAAGATGTGATACCTATTTACATTTAAAATAAGCAAATGTATACTTTTAACATTTTAAAATTATGAATATATTCAAACTCAAACTCGGGAGCTTTTAGAAATACTCGACTCGAGTTAAGTCGAATGAAGAAACCCAAGCTTGCAGACTCATAGCATTTTATTTTTATTTATTTTCTTAGAATCAAAAGGGTTTTGTTTTTTGCTGGTGGTACTGAAAAATTAATGTGCAACTTACAATCTCTGGTGTTTCAGAATATTAGACGCCTGCACTTGGGAATGAAGCTGGTAGTAAAATGTTTTCACTTTGGTAGCAATTTTAAAATGAAACTGGAAAAGTATGTATTAGCTTGGGTGTGTAGCCAACTTTTCTTTATGAATCCACCTAAGTGAATAGCATACCTTTTATGAGTAGAAATGTTAATGACCTTTAATTTAAATCAAGGTATTTGAGTAGGCTAGAGAGGGTACAGTAATTTTTTAAATATTTAGCATGAATTAAAATTAGGCCATATTAACATAAAAACCTACCTCTGCAAACAATAAGCCTTGTGGCTCAAGTTGGAGCGCCATGCCATGACGTATGTCATCTATAAATTCTTCAAGTCGTAAAAACTTGACAGCACAAAGAGAACGCCAATCTCGCCAAAAGACGCCTATCTCTAATTCACGAGATTTATCCAGATCAATGGAGAACCTTGAAAATGAAAAATGTGTTATATTAAAAAAAATTTTAAGAACTAAGAAAAATTAGTCCTGTGCAGGAATGAAATTTTGACCTCGGGAGGAATTCTGGCGGAAAATAATGATTTCCCGCAGGAACGGGAAGAGAAAAAATTTAAAAATAATTTTCCACTTTAGGATTATATATATTTTCCAAATTTGTAATTTTATTCTGAAGTTAGCTTTCCTAATCATTCCGATAAAAAAAACTTTATAGTTTTAATTGAGTGTAATGTAGTGGTAGATGTCAAAAATAGTTTGAATAGTCAGGAAAAGGGACAAAATCTCTGATTCGGCTGCAGTAATTGTTATAAATAAATTTGGCGTCTGTAATCTTGTGAAAAACAGTAAAAGGAAAATATTATACACACTCAATATTTATATACTAGTTTATTTTAAAATGTAATTTTTACAAATCAAAACTTAATATTTTGTTCAATAAGTGTTGAATAAAATTTTTTAAATGATGTAAATAAAAAACTAGGTCTAATGCAACTATTATAATTGTGTATTTTTGATAAACCATTTTTGGTATAAATACCAATAAATTCTAAAAATATATTTTAAGATCGACTAAAATAGTTCTTAGATAAAAAAATACCCATGGCATGAATTTTAATAAATACTCACAAATTGAAATATAAAAATATTAAAACTAATCTTAATAAATACAACTGAGCCACAATCTTGTATATAAGAATAAAACATATACATCTCAAATGAGCCAGTGTGTCTGATTATCTCTTATGTTTTAGTTACTAAAGTTCTAACAAATGGCGCTGTTGGACTTAAAAAGAATATTAGCTTATTTAATTATTATTATCTTCTATGATATAAAAGCAAATGGATGCCATTACAAATACTAACTTTTACAATAGATGTGTATTTATGCAAATAAGTGTGTTGAAGGTGTATTTTATGCAAAATTTGGTATTTAAAAGTCACTTTCATCATAATTTTACCCTAAAAATATGTCTTCCTGCCTTAAATCTATTCAGATATATATATTCCATTTCCTTCAGTGTGGTTATGTTATTTAATGGCGCTCATTTGTTTTGTAAAATAAAATTAATGATTAAAGTTACGAGTTTCCATCCACACTCAACAGAAGATAAGGTTAATTTAGATTTAATAAATTAATATTATTTTCAAAGGAAATTAAATAAAAACGTGACTTTGATAGCCGATTCTTAATTGTAATTTTTTTATATTTCTTCCCGAAAAATCCCGGGAAATATTTTTTCTTGGCCGAATTTCAGGAACAACTATTTTTCCAAAGTTCGGGATCCCACACAGCCCTAAGAAACATAAATTTAACTAAAAAAGTAAAGTTTGTATGAAACTTTTGAGTATATATAATACCAGTGAATAATGATAATACACATATAAAATTAAAAATAGGATCTAAGCCTCGAGCGTATTTAATACGAACAGGTACACAGAGCAGCGGAGGAGAAGAATAAAGGATTCAGAAGGAGTTTTAAAAATAGGAATTAGGAAACACGAGGATGAATATAGGGAGAAGAAAAGAGCGATGCTGAGAGTGATTTGGAAGGAGAACAAGGTATTGGCTGGAAAAAGGGAGTTATAATACCTAGTTTCAAGAAAGGAGACAGAAAGAGGTGTACAAATTATAGGGAGATAACTCTGATGTGCCAATGTACAAAAATAAATGAGAAGATACTGAAAAAGAGAATAAGAACTATAATTAAAGGAAGGCAGAGCAAGAAACAGCACAGGTTTATGGAACATAGGTCTACAATAGACTTGATCTTTGCCATACGACATCTGATGGAAGAAGGTGTGAAAATGGAAAAGACTTGGCAATGGTATCTATGGATGTGGAGAAGGCATATGATAGCGTGGATAGAAATAAAGTTTGGAAAGCGATGGAGGAGAAAGAAGTGGAAAGAGGAGTTGTAATGAGAGTGAAAAGCATATATGAAGATAACAGGAGTTGTGTTAAGATGGAGAGTGGGAGGATGGAGTAGTTACAAATAAAAAAAATTGAGTGAAGCAGTGGAGTGCCCTCTCACCACTACTATTTGTAACATTTGGTAATGGGAGTGGTCATGAACAAAGTGGCAGGAAAACTCGGGGAGGAAAGAATGAAAGTCATGATGTTTGCTGATGACTTGATGGTATGGGAGGAGAAGGAAGAGGAAGTACAAGAACAACTACAAGAATGGAATGAGGAAGTGATGGTAATGACAAGGAAGAGAATTAGGCCTAGTAAAACTAAAAATTTGGATAGTCGAGCTGAGAAAAAAATACAAACCATATAATATATTGGAAGCGTGATTGAGGCAAAAGGTGGAATTAGAGATGATTTAATGAGAAGAGGACAGCAGGGGGAGTTTTTATAGGTGTGTAAGAAACCTGCTATGCTATGGAGAAGAGAAATGCCTTGGAAGTGTAAGGAAGTGTTGTACAGGGCGTACTTTGTACCGATTGTCACATATGCAGCAGAAACATGAACATTGAATGTAAGAGAGAGACTAGGGAAGTGGAGGCCATGGGAATGCAGCTTTTGAGGAGCATGTTAACTGTCACGAGGAGAAACAAGATTGGGAATTAAGTTATCTGAGAAAGAGTGGGGGTACATGAGATAGTAGAGGAAAAAACCGAAATGGTATGGGCATGTAATGAGGATGAAAAACGACCACAAGGGAGGCCAAAAAAGAGATAGAAGCAGATAACAGAAAGTGTGCATGTGAGAGAAGATGAATCGAAGGAGGAAGAATAGTGGCAGAATAGAGGAAGATGGAGGCACGTTACTAGACTGACCCAGACACAAGCTGGAAATTATGATAATGATAATGTTGATGATGTTGATGATAATAATGATGATGAAATAAGGGTTCTTTATGGCCCATTCAGTTTTCACTATACAATTGATGCTTTTTAAAAAAAAATTTTTTCCCCTTTTGTTTTATTTTGAGTTTATTTAAGGTCGGGATGTAGGGGACGTGAAAAAAGGTCAGTGTTTTTGTATCAAACTGAATCAAATATTTCTCCAGTAGGAACAAAGAGTTTAATTTCTTCTCATGGTGATATCAACAGGTTCTTGAATGTATGTCGAGGGTGTCCTGGAGTTTAATGAAAATTTTGTCATCTAATGCATCTATGCTCACTACAGATTGAACAACCTGTTGATATCACCATGGGAAGAAAACTGAACTCTTTGTTTCTACTGGAGCAATATTTTTTTACTTTAGAAAAAAAAATTGCTATAAAAACAGCAAAACCACAAGACTTTTCTCACGTTCCCTATATCCCCACCTTAAACACATTCCAATAAATAGAACAAAACTAAATGATAGCTAATATTGATTGTTTTGTTAGTAAATAAAACGTGCCATAATTTATACCATGAGACTTTTTCTAAAAGTGGTATACTTACAGATTGTTACAAAAAAAAAATTGTTTAAGGCTGTTATTTTGCTAATTTGTAGTGATACAAATACCATGTGAATACATGCACAATACATAATAAATTTATAGAGACAATTTTAAAAATACTTTTTAAAATATCGAGGACTAGAATCGTCCTCAGTCCTTATCTGAAAATTCCACCAATATTTTACCAACTTCTATGAGAGACATCATCCAAAATGAGTAATAATTAGTTATTTTGTCTTCATTATAAAAATGTGCACTTTCTAAAACCAATTTGGTAAATTAGAACACGACTAATGGACTATATTATTTTTGAGCCATACAAAACAATCAGAACTCAAACTGTAAATTCACCAATGATAACTTTAAGGCCCTGCTATAAATCAAAACCAGGACACTTGATTCAAAAAGTTAATAAAAAAAAAAGTTGCAACTAATATTTATACTTTAAGAAACTAAACAATGAAATAATTGTTCAAAAATCAATTAGATAAATAAAAACACTTGCGTTTCTTGTTCAAGCATATGGGGAATTTCATGCTTCAAAAATAGTGTATTTCTAACAGCTTCAATTTACATCAGGGATTCAAGGTCACACTGAAGAAATAGAAATAAAAATACATTTTGTAGGCACCTACAGTTTTATCAAACCAACAGATATAAAATTGGGGTACTTTATACCCTAGCACGCCCGCTCCAATGTTAGTGAAAGCTTTTCTTGGAGATGAGCGACGTTAATTAGTGGATAAGTTCTAAAGTTTAAACCTTCCGTGCACTAACCGGAACCTCATACCAAATGACATGGCTCAGATCCAAGAGAATTTTTCATTTAGCCAAGAAATGCGAACGTCTAAGAACTAAGTACATTTGAGGGGGTCACGGCCAAAACATGATAACCCTCCTTTATGAACAAATGTGTTAGCATTGATTTCTTTAACTAAAAGTTGTTTTTCTAGTCAGTCAAGACCTTGAGGATGGATAATATCAACAAATATTTTATTTATTTTTTATAGCTAGATTTCAGAATTTTATGGACATCTAAATAGTGAATACATCTTGTCTAAATTCATGAAGGCTATCATGTTTTTGCCCTGACCCCCTCAATTAAAATTCTCTAAATTTTAACATAAAACCTAAAAATATGTCACAGTCTTGAGTTCTTCTAGCAATAATAACTAAAAGCAGAGGTGACAAGGTACTGTATTTATTTAAGCACATCTTTCTAATCAAATTACAAATGCAAATGCAAGGGATTGAGGGATGTGCTAGCAATCTGTCCTCCAATGAAAGATAGTATGTTCGAAAGAAAAGTACTATTTTCTTTATAATCGAGGTGTTCAAATTCCACTTTGACAATTTGAAGCAAAACCAAATCAAATTACATGCAATGCTACTAAAGCCAAATCAAAGTTAAATATTTTATAAGAATTTTTTATGCAAAAAAAATCCTATTATTTTGATCAAATAAAAATGTCTAATTCTTCAAATTGAAAAATGACACTTGGACACGGGCAATGAGCCGGGGACCTTTGACTTAGCATGTTAATGCTATTACTACTGAGCTAATGAGGAGCTGTCTCATGCCCAGGGTCATTCTTCACACATAGTTTAAGGAAGTCTGTGATGGATGAGATCATTGATGTGGGCAGTTTGTGATGGAGGAGATCATCGATGTGCTAAGTCAAGAGACCAGAGTTCAATTCCCATGGCCAGGTGTCATTTTTTAATTTAAAGATGCAGCTCTAACAATAATTAATAACAGTTTGGCTATTTAGCATTATATAACACCTATAAAATGTTATTGCGAAAAAATCAATATATTCCCAGACACCTTAGCTCAGTCTGTCTACTGAAGTAAAGGTCCCGGGTTTGATTCCTGGTATGCCCAAAAAATATTGGTGAAATGTGGGTTTACTCTATAACAGTGATGAATTAACAGCCGGTGACTGGATGTTGTGCCTGTCCTAGTCTTAAGTTAGATTATAAAGCATATGAAGCTACGACAGGCCTAGCAAGTCGGTAGGGAAAATATATAGCTTGAATAAAACACTGACCCAGACCACAGGCTGGAAACAGTTTTGTAATTGTCCAAGCCAGAAATTTTTTTTCGAATTAAAGTCGAAGCTGACATATATCAAAGATTTTGAAGTTTCACACAACCCTAATATATAATTATATCTAGTTAAAATCACAGGAAGAACTACCTTTGATCCCATGCTTGTTGAGAGCATGGCCGCCAGCTTGTTTGTGCTACCGTCTGATTGTCTAGTTTTATTACCGCCATTATTTCATCTGAAACAAAGCCAAGGCAAATAATTGTTCAACTAGTAACACAGTAAAAATACATATTAGAGCTTTTTTAAACCACTTAAAAACACATTTATTGAATGCAATACCAATATAACTCTTAAATGAAAATAAATTTCAGAAAGAGAGTGCACAACATTCTCTCTACAATTCATTTACCTCGAATTAGTGTGTTATAGACATTTTTCCAACTGTGTATTACTAATAAATCATATAGCTAATCATTGAGAATATTAAGAATACAATTGCTCTGCAGTTATAGTTGAAATGTAGAGATGAGGTTAAGCTTAAGAATTAGCTCAGAATTATTAAACAAGATGTTTTTAAATAAATAAAATGTATTTTTTATAGTTACTGTCAGTTAATTTAAATAAAACAAACTATTTATGATCTTGTTTTTTATCTCTTATAGCCAAATATTACATTATCTTTACATTTTATTGTAACTCCAATTTTTTACATCCCTAGCAGTGAAAAATAACCAAAATTATGGATTAACTGGATTGGATCTGCTCCCATTAAATTTGGATGAATGAGTTTCTAGTGTGTATTGTGTTGACCCCAATGTTGGTATTTAATTGTCTTAAGTGTTGTATTATACTGCATTTTGAAAGCCAAACAATTGAGAAAAGGTCTCATAACTGAGAAACTATACGCATATGTAATTTCAAATATAGTTTGCAGGAATATGCAATAACATTTCTAAATCAGGGCACTTTGTTAACAAAGTTTGTTTGAAATTCTTCTGTTGTTAAAAACAGGTTATAAAGGCAAGAGAAAAAAAAAATTACACATGCACACACACACCGAAGTGATCATAGCACTGTCATGTTTCTATGTAATATCAAGTTCCCATGAAAGCAGTACTCAAATATCAAGTTCCCATGAAAGCAGTACTCACTGCTTGTTTCATCCTTGACACTGTATGATTTGCTGGAGCTACGACCAGTAACACCCTTCACGAAGGACCGAAGATCTCCAGGACTGGAGGCACCATCTTTATCTCTCCGAGATCTCCCTGGAACCTCCTCCAACAAGTCTTGGCACCCCATTAGCCTAGAGAGATTGAGAAATAATTACTTAATTCAAATGTACACCAATTTAATTTCTTCACATTCATTTAGTGAAAATATGTATCCAATTACCTTTAGTGTAGAACAATTTTATTAAATAATTATGAATATTGTACCTAATAAATGACCAATGCCCTTAACTTTGCCTTAAGAATCGATAGTTTTTTGGGACACTAGTATTACAAACTTGATAAAAAATTTAACTTTTTTTAGCACTGCGTTATATTACCCATTCATGTTGTACCCGAATATACTAATTATGCTAATATGTTAGGAAATAATTTATAGATAGCATTTGTGTGGCGAGTGAAAAACCATCTAGGAAAATCCACCCTTACACATCCAACAGGGACGCGATTCTCCCCGTCAATGGCAGTCCAGTTTATTGCAAGAGTGACACCTTAGACCAAGCGGCCACTGAAGCGGTTTAAAATGTAACTTTATGGAAGATAGCATCTAGTATAAAAATAAAAGATTGAATTCAAAATACATTTGTGTCATGTGCCTTAAGCTATGAGTGAAGAATGAGCCTGAACATGTGACCATTCCTGGATAGCTCAATGGTAGAGTATTGCCATGCTAAGCCAAATGTCCCAGGTTCGATTTCGGTGTCCACGTGTCATTTTTAAACTAAAATTATTTTTTTGAAACATGAGCCTGACCTAACTTCTAGTTTTCCGGTGACGGCAGCACATCGGCTGAAGGAGGAGGGGAAGAGGGTGGTGGTCTTGGAACCATCAGACTGCCCTCTGAAGGGTTGGAGGCTTGTGTAGACGACCGGCACAGGACTGGCGGCCTGCGCACTCTGGAGCTCATGTTTGAGTTGGACAGCTGCAGGGGAGTCTGAAGGGAGTTCTTGGCGACGTAGCTCCAGGGATTTTCGCAGAAGGTCCAACTTTCGACTCGACTCACTTAAACTATGTTGGGCCTGCAAGGAATTATATGTCATGTTTAATTTCATGGCTTATCATCACTGAAAGTAAAGTAATAAACACTACCTACACCAGAAATACCAGTTTTTGTGAATTAACCAACTAAAACAAATTTTTTCAAGTCCCCTATACTTGCTTTGTTTTCCTCAAGCAATAGGTTTTGAACAATTTGATAAAAGAGGTTGTCACAGTTTCAGAATAATTCAAGTTCACTCAAAAAAAAACTGCAGTGGAAACACGTCACCAGTGTTTAATATAATTATAGTTCTTTCATGCTTGCATATTATTTCATGTTTAAAAATGGAATAAAGCAACGCTATATAATTAAGGTATGTATTAAAGACGAAGCTTGGAGGATAAACGATTAAAGTGTTGGTAATCAGCCATATCTGAATCGTATTTGATTAAAATGAAAAATTAAACCTGAACACAGGAATTGAACCAGAGGCCTTTAACTTAGCACACCAATGCTCCACCAGTGCACTATCCAGGATTCGACCTGTTCTCAGGGTCATTCTTCACTCAAGAGTTTAAGGCAGGTTCTTTGATGGGCGTGTGGAAATAATCAGCTTTCATTGATACCCCAGCCACCTTTGACTCAGAAGGGCTTTTACGCTGTTGTTTGTACAGTGGTAGAGCATTGGCGTATCAAGCCAAAGGTCTTGAGTTTGATTCCCATGTCCAGGTGCCATATTTTCAATTTATTCCCATCTTATATTTAAAGCCGAGTCAATGGGTGATTTTTGGTGGAAATAATTCAGACATACTTGGGGTTTTTGTTCATCTGTATACCCTTACAAGATGAGCTTGCGCCGCCATATTGGAAAATTAGAGTCTAGATTTTTTTATATATAAATATCTCACAGTAGGTCCTAGTGTAAATGTGCCCTTAGAAGAAATAAAGATCTGTTTATTTCCTACAAAAAAAAGTTTTCATTTCCCCTATAAAATCAATAGTTTTTGTGTTACAGTTTGTCATTGTGTTTAATTTATTCTCACATTTTCTTTCTCATATTTTGCTGAATGACTAATGCATGATTCCCCTTTCGTTTCAGGTGGGAGAGTGGCACTTGAAATTCAGAAATCTTGAAATAGCACTGCCAATTTTTTTATTATTTAGCAACGTGTTTTACTAACCGTTCGGGTTATACGCTCACTACCATCTTAATGTGTTGAAAGAAAAGTTTGTAAAATGTCAAATTCAAAAAACTGTTTTATTTGTGAGCAAAGTTTGTGCAAAGGTGAAACAATTTCAATGAAAAAACAAGGACTCAATACAATGAAAGACTCTAGTGTGAAAAGAAATTACGGGAAAGTGAACTTGTTAAAGGGCCTGGCATCTGTTGATATTCACAAAAAGTGACCGAAATCCTACCCTCATGAAAAAAATATTGTTGTGGCCTTAAAAAGAGGAAGGTAAGCTATGGCTACACAATGTCTTTGACATGTTATTTCAGGTTTTAATTCTAAGGAGAAATGCTTGTTTTGCATGGAAAAAACTAATGAGAAATGTTTGAAAAAAAGATAGGAAAAACCCAATTGAAAGACAGGAAACTGTGTGGCTTAGGAAATATCTCAGACCTTGTCGCATGTGAAGTACAATATTACCACTCATATCTATGCAATTTTTTCCTTCTACTACTAGTACAAAGAACTCAAGGCATACCTTTGTTCAAGATGTCACAACCGCAATTGAAAGAATATTTTCATACCTGAAGAAAGAAGTGATGAGTGTCAGTTCTCGTTTAAAGAACTAACTGACTGATTAGGAAAATATATCCCCAATGAAAGAAATGTCAAGCGAAAGCTTATAGACAAATATGCTGATGATATTGTTATTGCAAAAACAAAAAATTAATTTCTCACTATCTGTTTTAAAGATACAGGTGACACACTACTGACTAAAGCATGGTATGATGAGAGGAAGCAACAAGAACATGATCACAACTTGTGAATATGAGAAATGCCAGGCCTCCGCCATGGTTCAGATCCCACCTTAAACTGTAGGTCCTCCATTTCATCTCACAATCACCCTTTCATTACACATTATCGTAAATGCATATAGCCCGAATGGGTAGTAAGACGCGGTGATGATGATGATGATAACAACAACAACAACAACAACAACAACATGAAGAGCGCTTGAGAATTGTACAAACAGCATGAGAAATTATCAGAAGATAATTAGTCACGGTACTGTATATGAAACTAATCAATATTGATAACTTTTGACAGCGGTGAATAGAGTTGTACCAGAGGTCTTAGCGGTGCTTGCTTCTGAAAAGTATTTTAATGAAAAGTAAGTGTTCTTTTAAAAAAAAAGAAAAACAAATGCAATGCTATTTCCCATGCAATAATAATCGTTACGAGATTTTTTATCTCCTTTGCAATTTGGTTTAGCAGCAGTTCTAAACAATAAACATGCATCCAAGGGCTTTGTAGATATTTTATTATCATTGGGGTTTTTGCTACATACAATGAGGCTGTACTACCTAGATTTCATACAAGCACAGATTTTAATTACAGAGGATTCGTTTTCACAGTTTGTATTTGATAATGTTGATGCAAATATCAGTACAAGAGATGGCAAAAACACCTTCCATTCTATGGGTGTGGTCAATTTTATTATGCCTTCCTCTGCTGTTACACCAAGTCTATGCATAGAAAGGATGTCAATAATGTCATGAGCAGACCCAGTAGGACGATTTGGACATGTTCCTATAAAGATTTATCTAAAGAGAGGTACATGAGGACTTTCTACACTGTGCTTTTGTTTGTAGCAGAAAGTGCCAGTCACTGAACCGAGAGACTTGTTTCGTTACATTTGAGTGACCCTTATATATCAAAGCTAGTGAGTGTTTCATCATGCGCTGTCCAACGTTGTTGTACAGCTAGGGGGTTTCACCTATTTATGTATTTTATGGGCACAACAGGTTACATAATGAATGGGAGTGATCTGAAGGATCTTTTTAGCAAAGTTTATACATCAGCATCTGTTGACAAAATACTTACCAGCCATGTGTATGTCAGGACAGTTGGAGGAAATATTTTGGTTTATTTAGCTTTAGGAAAGATTATTTTGGAAACGATAAGTTTCGATGAGACTTAATGCTATGCTGCAAGAAGCCCTTAAAGAGGTTAATAGTCAATACTTTACAAAGAACAAGGATGAACCTTTTAGTAACGCATTGTAAATAGAGCTATAGTTATGTCACTTGAGTTAAGTCTGCTGCTGTTATTGGTGAGGAAGTTGACCTATTAGTTATTTTGTCAGCTTTAGCAGTATCTAAATCAAATGTCTACTTTATTAAATCAAGTAGAGGAAAAACTTGTCATCAGCAGTATTCTTGCAAAAGTTTAGAAGGGAAGAAAGTTAAAGCTGAAAACATTCTACTTCTACATATACTTTGTTGTTGTGACACAGCCTTCTTTCATCGAGGAAAAATGAAATTCTTAAGGATTTTAGAAAGGAATTCAAATTTACAAGAAGCCATTAAAGTGTTAAGGAGCATAATGTGAGTGCGGGTCAAATAGAAGTTTCAGGTCAACAATTTGCTCTAGCTCTTTATGGGGCAAGGGATATAGTCAATTCCCTCAACCTTCATCGTTTCCACTTCTCCGTAGGATCACTCACTAAACTAAGTTCAATCTTGTGTCCCAACCTCCAAAAGAGACAGTTCTTCGAGAACACACCTTGCGAGTTTATTTCAAGCTACAACAATGGCACAGAATCACTTAGTTCCATAAAGAGTGGGGATAGAAATGTATCAGCTTTCTCCAGTTCCCACTTTACTTGAACTTACTCCAGAACTGGCCCTAAAGTTTAATGTATGCAAATGCAAAAAAAAAAATACAAAAGAATGTGTGGCTACAGAAAAGTTGGATTGAAATGCTCTACAATTTGAGAAAACTGCAGGTGACAGTTATACTTGGATATCGAAGTGCTTTCCGATGATATAGATTAATATCTCAATCAAGATAATGGTATCTAACTACAAAGTTTCATTTAAATGAAGATGACGAACCACCAACAAAATAAACAAAAGACCTTCGCATTTAGTGTGGATGTTCCCTTAAGATCAAAAATAATAAAACTGTCTGAATAACTTTACTGGAAAAGCACAGCTAAGTTACTTTTTCTTTTTCCTATGTAAATAATAGTTTGAATAAAAACCTGATTTCCCTGTTTTTTGTGGAAGCAGCTTTAATTCTTTCTTTGAGATTTTATTACTAAATACAACTTAATAAATAACAACTGTATTAATAAACTGTATATAAAGCTAAATTATTAAGTACTACAAAATGTCCATAAACATTCACATAATAGTACAACTATACAAAGCTTATTCAACAAAACTGTTTGTTTTATGTGAAAAAAGAATAAAACCTTTCTTGTAGGAAATAAAGCAATCTTTAATCCATTTAAGAACACATTTTATGGTAGGACCTACCACAAGTGAAATATTCTTATAATCTTAAAATAAAATGTTTTTCATCGCCATTTTTTCGACTCAGAAGAGTTGAAAATTTAGTATGTTACTTAGGGCAACTATATGTACAAACTCCCCATTTTTTAAAACGGTTGTCGAAACCCATATTTTACAGCCTCAGACTGTAATAAAAAACCTTTCTACCAAGTTTCTCTTGTTCAGGTGTCATGTAATTAACTCTGTGATTCCCCTTTTTTATGTTTATGTCGGCAATTAACATAATGGTGAACTAATCAAGCCTTTGTCCTAAATGGTGGAATGAAAAGTCCCATTTTATCATTGAGTCTGAGATGAGTATGGAAGATATATGATGATTCCAATCTCGCCCTGTTCCACTGTAACCAGCATGCACCGAGCCATTTTCAAGATACAGTTTATTGAAATACAATGCTACTATTAGTCTTGACTAGAGCCCAGATTTTTTTTATGTAATTACATATTTTAATCTTTCTTACCATGCTAAAGGTCATTCATCACTCATAGTTTGAGAGTCTATGAGGGGGATTCATCACCCACTTGGAACTATAATTGATTGACCACTCCGTAACCAGCTTTATGCTGCAGCTCATTTAATACTAATTATACATGATTCACTAAGAAGATGAAATATGTCAATGATGGCTTTAACATAATTCCATCTTCATTTACTTTATTAAATTAAATCTTCTTTGTTATTCTTTTATTCCCTTCTCCTTATTTGAACCTTAATCTTCTATGACATATTTCGGTGTTATATGTTACACTATCTTCAGGTCTTATTTATGAAGACTATTATTTATTTTACCCACAAAAAGTTTCTTACATAATAATACTTCAAAATTTCACAAACCTTTTGATAATATGTATTTAAAATAAATCATTGTCATCATAAATAAGACCTGAAGATGGTGTAACATATAACACTGAAACATATCATCATAAAAGACTAAAGCTCAAATAAGGAGAAAGGAATAATTAAGAATATTTAATTTTATCATTTATTACTCCTTACCAAATCAATATGAATATTATTCATTTACTTTGAAAACAATAAACAACATTATGTGGCTTTAGGTGGAAACAGACTTGATTTCTCCTAAGTATACTAAATGCTCAACAAATAATATAAAGAACCAGTAAAATAAAATTCTTGACATGTGTATTTTTTTTTAGCAAAGTATGAACAAAGTTTAAACATGTTCTTCAGATAGATTGATAATTTTTATTCTTCTTTTTTATCTTCAACAAAAATAGTGTTGTGAAGGCGGCTGGTAGCTATTTTAAAAAAGATGGGTTGAATCCTATATTTCTCAAATTCGAATCTTAAATTTTCTTTCAAATCCTAAATCCATATTTGAATCCTCCAATCTTTTTTTTTAAGTTACAATTTTGGTTAAAATGAATATGTTTAAGTGAATTTAAAAAAAAAAGCTGTTTAAGTCTTGGTGCCACCGAACAAACAATATTTTGTTCGTCATGTATATTACAATGTAACAACAAATAAACCACTTAGGTAAATAAATTATGTTAATACAATTTTGTCTTTTTTTGTGATTTAGTTATTCCCCCAACTAGACATGTCTATATAAATGTATTCCTTTTACCAATTACTTAAAATTTTTGTATGAAGGTCTTTGTAAGTGTATTTTAGATATTTTTTGAGATTTCCATGAATCTTGATTATCTCGAGTACCTTTGGATTTGAGGAGTTGAGGATTCGAGGATTCGAGCGTCCCATCTATATTTTTTCTTACTCTTGTTCACACTCTGGCTCCATGTTCTCAGTCATGTGCACCAGTCAATAAAATACTTCTCAGCTACATTAACATTTGACTACGGGTGGTAGAGTCCTATTTGTTTCGATCAAAGTAAGTGGCAAACAAAGTATTAAGCTGTTACTCATTATAAAAAAAATGCCTGCAAGCGGGCGCAATTTTGGGGGAGCGTGTCACCCCCCAGGACCATGAAAATCGACTGCGGGTTGGATTTTCATTTCTTAGGGTCAAAAACTAATGGTTCTGTTGGCAGACTGTTATGAATAGTATTTTTAATAGCTAAATTATTCTATTTCAAATAATTATGACAGGAGTTATGAACCACCGAAAATGGCTAGCGACCCTTTTCTGCCAATTAAAAAAAAATATTTTTTTCTAACAACGACTGACTTTTACAAATATTTTCAAAATAGCCAGATTTTTTACAATTCTCGGATCTGGCCCTGGAGTTGGGAGCCACTCCAGTGGTATGCCGAGACCGGTTATGGGCTCCAGGGCAAGCATATAAAATATTGTCACAGGTTCCCAGCTGTTATGCATGATTTTTTTTTGTACAGCCGGCTCCTGGTCTATTTGTATCTAGTTACTGGTTCAATAAGCTGTGAGACGGACTCTTCTGTTTGGAGTGTTGACTGTCAGTCTACTTTCATGGAAAGAGTTTGAACCCCTAATCAATACTTTAAAACAATATGTCTATTTAACATGAATATGGTATTTACAAATGACTATAATTGCATCTTTAAATGTTACTAATAGCGGTACAATACAAGATATCTCCAAACACTAACTTTATACTAAACCTTATACAGTTTTAAATGGTCAATCCCCCATGTGTGTATGTTATTTTTGTCACACACTAAAATAAGTTGTGAATAATTTAAATGTCTGTCCAAATCAATTTTTTTCAAATACAATTATATGCTTAGCAAGAACCAAATTTTCTCTCTAGTAAAATTGATAAATTTATTGCTGTACAATGTTGGTATATTTAGAATAAATAAACTCTACAAGAAATATATTTTGTGGTATTTAGTATAGAACATGTAATAAGCAAGCAGTAATGTGTTTTTTGAATGATAATTTATATTTTACTGTGATAATGCTAGTATTTTGTATATTTTGTTGCCGATATTGCTGATAACCAATGCCAATTTAGTGTGGGTTTTTTTTCTGCAATATTATATGGTGTAGTTAATTCAATCAACTGAAAAAATATGGGGTGCATAAAATATAAATAACAAATCCAAAACAAAAATTATTTGAATGGAAAGCAAAATGCTGAGTGCATGAGCGGGCCTAGGCTCGTACTGAAAGGTGTAGGTAAAATTTCATATTAGGTTGGTATACAACTTATATTCATTATAACTAAGTTACTTTTAGCCATAAATGATGTATTTCTAATTTTTTATAAATCCACAACAAATTAAATCATACTGGCCCACCTAATATTGTTTTTGATAGTGTTTAACTTTGTTACTTGAGGAAATCTTTATCACTAATATATTTATCAAGTATTTCATAATTAGAAATAAACCTTAAGGGAAATCAAATTGAATGGTTTAATTTGTTAAAAATGTTGGTTTTGCTGTTAATTATCAAATAAAATATATGACACAGAATTAAAGAATTTGTATTTACATCCAAGAGACTGTATTTCAATATTTTTGTTTGAACTATGAATTATATTTTCATGACTCGAGAATTTAAAATATATCTATAGATTTTGAATTATCGGCATAAAATATCAGTATGATAAAAAAAAAGACTATTCTTGGCCAATTGCGCCAATAACGGCCGATAAATCGGATCAATTATCGACGTCGGCCCAGCTCTAATTTTTATCTCAATATGTTTAGCTTGGATGTTTTGTAAATGTAGTTAGAACACCCTAAGATATATATTGTTAATTTTCATCATAATATTTATATCATTTATCCATTTACTAGGAGTAATCTGGTTTGCTAGGTACTTCTATCGAGTTCAAAGGTTTTTTTCTAGGTAAAATGTTTTTTCTCTTTAAAATGTCATGTTTTGCAAAGTATTTTTGAATAAAATTCAATATTTAACATTAAATTATATGAATTAGATTTCTTTCAAAAACTGTGTATTATTTGAGTTCTTTCTCTTGCGTATCATCTAATAATGAACTCTACTTTGCAATGCATATATATATTTTTTTAAGCACCACATCCATACTACTCATTTGGATTGTATGCCAATGTACGGCTACTCTAATGTGTTAGGAATGAAAAAGGTTAAATTTATATTATAGGAAGTGTACCCACAATTGTGTGGAGGGGGAGTGTAAAACCACTAAGGAAAAACTACCCTCAATACATCTGACCGGGATAAAACCCAGATCTCCCTGTCTTCGGCAATCTAGTCTATTGGGCCAGTGATGCCTTAGATCATGCAGCCACCAAAGCGGGTATAAGCAATATAGATAAGGTATTGTTATTTTACCTTTTTTATGTGTGGTTTATATTTATGGTTTTTGTTCAGATCAAAGGTAGTGGTAATGGTAATGATTCATAATAATAATATAAATAAACTGATGGGAGATTCCATTCTTTGTATTAATATAGCTCTACAATCATAGTTTGAATTAAAATAATAAAAAAAACAGTATTACATTTAAGGAAACTTTAAACAAATTAATTAATCAATTTACATATAAATTGCACTAAATATGGTGACGATGTGTGCTGATATTTGAGCACTTAAATTTTTGATTTGACAAACCAATAACCAGTTATCCTAAGGCATGATATAGCTTGAGGAAGGACAAAACTGGATGGTTTGAACTAATATATCTAAGCAATTGTAGATTTATAAAATTAAATGTGGAGTACATGACACACAATAACTAAAATTAATTCAAAATCACTTAAAGTGCAGTCTAAAGCCATAACAGCCAACATGAGTTAAGAAATTACAAAAAGCATTATGCTATTCAAAAAATTAATTGTTCTGAAGCATATAAAAACGTTTGTTCAAATTAAAATGCCCAATACTCTTTATCTAGTTTGGGGGTCAATTTAAATAATAGGTACTCAAGTGCTAAGATTTAAAATTACAGAATTTCAAAAATAATTTTGACAAAATAAATCTAATACACTAAATTGATGTAATTCAATCAGTGCTGTGGAGTCAAAGTCATGGAGTCAGAAGACAGTTTGGGTGAAGTCGGAGACAGTAAAAATGTACCGACTCCGTCTCCAGCTTCAAAATGAAAACTTATATTATTATAAAAATATAGAGGAAATTTATGATTTTAATTTTAAACACTTTTTTATTATTTAAGATTGGTATTTGTAATTGGGATTGATAAATGTATTCAAATATAATTCACAATGTCAAATGAGCTTCCCATGAAGAAATCTATATTGGAGAATTTTACTGCAGTAATTTTTTTAATATTAATTGATATAATTTAACCATTTCTTTAGGAGTTGGAGTCGGACAGTAGAAAAATAGTGGAGTCTGAGTCAAAGGCTTGGCATACTGACTCCACAGCCCTAACTTTGATGTGACTAGAGTTTTCCAGAAATTAAATCAAACCCCTGGAAATTAGAAGGCTACCCATAAAAATGCATGAGATATATTTAATAATCAATATATAAAGAATATAATAAAAGTGAGATGGCATTCAGTTATTTAAATAGAAAGCGCTTTCATGTTCCCTCGTCACTAAATATGTACTTTATTTGCTTATACTTTATTGGCTTATATTACTAATTTAAAGCTAGCAGAAATGGTAGGTTCAACTATCAGGGGTAGTAGAAACTGTAGGTTCAACTATTAACACTATTGGGGATGATGTTCCCCTGCCAACTCGTTGACAAATCAAGAGGCATGTCACCAGCTGATAAGGTTCTATTTCGATGAACATTTTCTTCATAAAATCTGCGGCAATGTTCACATGAGCAGTCTGGATTCTTGGAGGGCCCCACATGATGACCTGGTTTGCGAAATGCATTCACAATGGTTCCAAACTTTTCTGCTTTCAACAACTGTTCGGATCTCTTGCCAAGCGCAATGAAAGGAGACATTATGCTTGACTCCAATTTGGCTGGAGGTGGAGATGGTGATTTTGAACCAAAAGGTCCAATGACGCGGCGAATAGGTCTACTTAGAGTTGCACCAGAATCGCTCAAGCTACCCGTTTCATATGGTGGAAGCACTAATAAGGGTTTCAATAAATCAGAAGTTTTAGTTTTATCGAGTTCTTTTTCATTGCAATTTTTTGCAGCAGAATGAGTAGCTTTCTGCGACAGTGATGGACTGTGTGTGTAAGGTGAGTCGATTTTGACCTTGCTAGCCCTTTTTACTGTCCCTTTCCTTTCCAGCCCACTGCCCTTAATAGAATCATCCCAACCACCAAAACTCCAAGCATCTCCAGTCTCATCATCATCGTCTTCAGTGTCATCAGAAAGTTCAACCTTACACAACGGAAAAGGCATAGTTCTCTTATACTTTTCTAAAAATGCTTTCAACTTTTGATTCTGAAGGTGGTGTTTACGCTCCACCTGTGGTGAGCGCCAAGATTTAGACTGTTCCCCCTCGCCTGACCAAGCTTGCGCCTTATTTCTTATCCTCAACCTGTCTATGGAATCTGCATACTCAAAGCTGTCACTTGGAGCCAAACTAGGACCACTTTGAAGCAATGAATCAAGGTCTGTAGCAGTGTCTTTCCAAGAAGTGGCCGTAAGAGAGTCACACTCGTCACTAAACAATGATATTGTGGAGGAGGATGGGTTTCTTGATGTGTCAGTGAATGAACTAGAATCATTTATTTCTGTGAAAGAACTCTTTGAAGGGTACTGAGAGCTGAGTCCATCATCACTATTAAAATCTCTTAACACTGGAGGTTCTTTTAAAGACACAAACTTGAAACTCTCACTATTCCGACTAGGCATCAAACTATGTTTCTTCCCAGTTTGTTGGTGACCGAGATATGACTGGGGCAGATGATCTCTCCCGGCCCTTGTGTGCACAACGTGCAGTTTGTCAGATTCGTAGACAGTTTGTGGTGATGACAACCAATGCTCTTCTTCCTCCACAGTGTCGGAGTCTGACGAACTGCTGCCGTCTGCGTCTTCAGAGCCAGTGCAGTACACATCGATGTGGACTGTGCGAGGTTTCTGTTTGCAATCAACTTCAGAACACTGAGAACTTTGTGAAGTGTGACCAGGAAGTATTGGTGACCTGTCGCGCAGCCTGGCTGGAGAGCGAGACAATTTGTGACCAGGCTGAAATAAAAATAAACTAAATAAAAAATCAACAAAATTAAACCTCGTAATACATTAATGAACTTTAAAAAAACTACTTTTCATACTATTTTTTGGTACACTGCATCTTACTACTTCCTTCAGGCTACCACTAATGTGATAAGAAAGATACAATTTATAGGAAATGCACTCACATTTGTGCACAAAGAGTGGAAAACTATTTAGGAGCAACATCCTTGACATACCAGACCCTGATTCAAACCCCAGTCTCCAAGTCATTGGCAGTCTAATTTATTGCGAGAGAGTAACGCTTAAGGCCATGTGACCACCAAAGTGTGTACTACTATTTATTTTTAGATATAGTTTACTAATCACTGTAATTATAGTGATAATGCACCAAAAAAATACATTTATTTATATGTAAAAATGTACTTCATTACTTGGTGTTATTTTAGATTTCTAAGTGTTAATTTATTGAAATAACAAAGAGTTGTCTCACTTACTTTAGTATTTTCATCAGTGGTCTGTGATACATCAAGACACTTCAATCCTAGGAACTGGGAGTCACTTTTGCTTCGTGTGTCATATGCAACTTTCCTAGGTGTTTTCTGTTTTTGCAGAGATTCTTCCAATATGTGAAGGTCTAATGTCTGTGATGCAGCGTCTTTACATGGTTTGGAAGCTTGTGATGTAGAAATCGCAGCCTTCTCGGGTACACGAGTACAGAAGTGTGTAGTGAATAAGTTAGCTCCGGCTGCCCTTCTCGCTGTGGTAGGACTTCTACCACCTTCACAAACTTCGCACGTCTCTGATATAGGACGAATACTAGAACTATCGGGTTTCATGGGACTTGCATCCTCTTGAGGCAGGGGTGTACTGTGATGACCAAGGTCATTATAATAAATGTTATTATTAGTATGTTCACACTTTGTCACTGGGGTGGTTTGATTGAGAACAATACTGCATGTGCTTTTACATCTTCGGTTGTACGGCTGTACAGGCTTCCGTGCTGGTAGAGTGGTGTACGAACCAGGCGATGTTTGCTCGCTACTGTACCCAGAGTCTCTGACAGTAGTCCCAGGTTGGGTTGGAGTGCCACATGTTTGTGATCTGAGCCAGGAGACATCTCTAGGAGGGGGCCGTGTTGTGAAAACTATGTTACCTCTCTGAAACCCGTAGCACGGCCTGTTACCTGCCGTAGAGGTGGTCATGGTGGACACAGATGGGGTTGTTTCCGAGCGGGTGCCCCATGAGTATTCCATGTGCACTTTAGCTCCATCTTCTGCAGTATTTTTGGTGGGAGGTGGGGGTAAGTGTGCATCAGTAGGGTGATGATGAGAGATGGTTAGTTGAGCGTGCAATGACCATTCCTGTGACATCACTGGCTTGCTGTACATTTCGCCTCGCACTGTTACATCGTGAATAAATAATCACCAGTCTTTATCGCACAATGCTTTCAATTTCACAGTAGTAGAGCTACTACATTGTCAAACATCTTTCAGCTTCATGTCAGTATTGTAAGGTTTAAACCAAACAAATATGTTCCTATGCCACAGCAAAAATCTATTATTTTATATCTTGGGCCATGAAAATTACTATAAAAAAAGTACTTAGTAAAAATGCTGACCCAAATGTTCGAAGCTTTTCTTGTGAGGTACCATGGTATAGATTTTATATTTTCCTTATTAAAATAAGAGTGTTCATAATAATGATCCATTTATTAAATCTATATTTTTTCCTTGGTAAACAATTCTATTGAAAGTTCCTGGTTTGACTCAAAGCATGGTCAAAAAATTGTATCATTGGTGAAATGGTGATTTCGCATTTCACAGGGATGAATTAATGGTACAGGGTCTGTGTGGTGTGTGTTGTAGGATTTAATAATTAGTTTGTTCAGGAATTTTACATTAATTGCCTCAAATAGGAAAAATGTATAATTTTTTTGATGCATATATATAAATAACCTTAAACAATTTAAAAATCTGAATTTAAAGAACCACAAAGAAGGGCAAAAAAGTGCCATAATCTACCAAAGTTACACTACAAAAACGGTATAAATTACTATTTCAAGTGGAAGAAATACAATATTTTTTAATGTCAGTGTATGTAGAATATTTTATAGTTGAGAATTTTACATTTGACCATCAGGATGTAAATAATAATCACAATGTTTAAAAACCCAATGTTGGTTCACTACCAGGAAACCACCTATTGTGCAGGCATGAATAGAGTGTAAAAGGATAATGAACCTTACAACCGACCGGCGGGAAAAAGTAAAGAATAGTTCCCAACTAGTTTCTCTTGAGAAGCACGGATCACTTGTTTTACAATCCCAGTCCACTTCCTGACAGCCAGCATAAGTTACAGAGTCCCCATCAATAATTGTCCTAGCTCAGGTGTCTCGTAAAATTTTAACTATTCTCCCTACCCCTTTTCACACACAAAAAAAAAGGGTAATAAATCACCTTAATTAATACAATGTCAAAATAATTTCTTCGTAAGTATGTACCCCGAAATATTTAATTCTTTCAAACGATTTGAACAATCCTAATCCAAGAAGCAGACTTTAAAATATAAAATTAAGGGTTTTAAGGGGTTTCCTCTGCGTATACCAAAGTTTGGTTGAAATGTGTCAATTAGAAATTTAAAAAAAAGCTCAACAAGTTACGAGGCACACTAAACTGCGTTTGATCCTGTCGAACATAATCAAAAAGTCTATTAAATTAATAATTACCATAAAATTATTATGTTAGGCTATTAAATTTGGTAAGGTTTATTAATTAACTGGAAGCCAGCACCTCAATCACTAAGGCAACAAAGGGGGACATGTTATCGCTTCTCGGTTTATTTACCCAGTCACAACGAACTAATCTTTCCGAAACTGAGAATTAAGTTCACATTTTGTTTACTTTTTTGTTCGTTTTGAAATAGGCTAATCTTTAGAAAACCAAGATGGTTATGAAAATTAAATATACTTTTCGGCGCCTCGCGCCCAAACAGTTTGGGAACCAGTCTAATTGCATTGTTGGCAGAAGTTTTTTTTAAATTTAAACTTTGAATCTAAACGAAATGAATTATTAATATGCTCAGATGACAATGTGATGGATTCAAGTTACAGGCCTAAAGAGGACGGGGAAACCCTCACGGTGTTTGAAGGGGCGGGGCATTCATATCAAATCGAGACTAAAGACTCTTTAGAGTCCGTGCTAAACTATAGCGGAACCGTGTAAGGTTTGTTTGCTACCTTTCAGGGTAAACGAGGTGTACCTCAACACTAATCCAAGACTTTGAGAATACCTTGTATTTTCCCTGGGATACAATAACCTGGGAATTTTACCGAAATATTTTTATCTCTAGCTGCTATTAATTGTATGGACTTTATTTTCAATATAAGATATTTAAATAATTTAAAGTTTCGTTTTCTCTCCCACCCGCCTCTCATACACCAAACACATTATTTGATGGCTTTATGTATATTTATAATAGGCTCTCTATTTAGTAGGCCGCAAGCCACCACTGCAAACAATGTTTATCCACAACTAAATGATAAGCACAGGCAGATTGTAAATACGCAAACCCCCCAACCTGCAGCATTTACAAGTTTGTACACTTCTGTTAAAAATATCGTAGTATTGTGCTAAGCAGAGTTGTTTGACCTATTCGAAGGGATAGGTTTGCTGACTGTCCTTCCATTGTATTCCTCAGCTTATTTATGGCCCTATTTAATCACTACCTTACAACAGGTTGGTTGTTTGTTGGCCACGTTTAGTACACAGAACGAACACTTGGTCTAGAACTAGATGAAGAAAAAAGCGAGGATCAGTAGATCTGGGGAAATTGTTTTCATGGGCTTAGGGAGAATTTAATTCCGGGGGTAGAGATTTCCAAACTCGTAAATTTATTACATGATTTTAAGACTTATTACTAACCCCTATGAAATAAGAACATTGTTACGTTATAGACTAGTGCTGGAACTTTATCTGTGTGATAGACTGATAGGGTATGAGAGGGGAGCGGAGCAAGTAAAAAAAAAAAAGTTTTTTTAGGGTCTTTCTACCTTCCCCTGCCCCAGTTAATGTTAAAAATGTGGATGTTCCTAGAAGCTTTTTGTAGTGATCATCATTTGGAGAATTTTTTAAAATTTCACTCTTTTAAGAGCTATTTAGAATACTAATACCCCTTACATTTTTTATGAAATTTGAATACGTCTATAGGCTATTTAGTATGGGCCTTCGGCAAATTTTTGAAAAATGAATGCCTCTATAAGCCATTTTTTTAAAATATAAATTAGATTTTCTATAATCCATTTTAAGTGGTCTCCATTTCAAAATATGGATGCCCCTAGAAGCTATGTATAGAGTTCCAAACCTGATATATTTTTTTTTCAAAAGTTAAATGTCACTGTAAGCTATCTTAAGTAGTCTTCCACCAGCAAATTTTAAATTGGATGCCCTTACAAGATATTTGGAATGGTCTTCAGCTGTTTTTTTTTTTAACTAGATACCTCCAGAACATATTATTGAAAGTGGTCTTCACTAACACACTCTTGAAAATTGAATGCTTTTAGAAGCTAAGTGAAGTGATCCTAGCTTGGATTGAAAAAAATAATTATATGCATATAAAAGCTATTTGTAGTTTCTCCCTAAGGATATATTTTTTAAAATCAGATGCCTCTGGAAGCCATTTAAAGTGATATTCACCTGGATTTTTTTTAAAAATTAAATGCCTTCAAAAGCTATTTGAAGTGGTCCTTCCCTGCAAAGGTTTTGAAAATTAAATGTATTTATAAGCTATTTGAAGCGTGATGCAAGGCCATCTTTAAGCGTCATATTGAAAACGCCGGAAAATTTCGAAAGGGGAGGTTTGAGCTCCCTAAAAACCCCTCCGCTAGGCCCATAATTGCTTTCAATTTTTTTATAAATAACTCCCAATTACGAGCCAGAATAATGGTTACTAGAATTTTTTTTTCCTTCCCGTATTAAAATGGTTAATGTGAAGGTCATATTAATTTTTATAACGTCACTTCATGCTTTTGAATTTCGAAAAAATCTAGTTCCCCGCGCATGCTTTGTACAGGCCTTCTGTTTTATTTTGATCTCTTCCACACCAAGACTGTTACAACTTTCAAACAACCAAATAATACATTTATTTCACGTTTGGAGTTGTACATGCAACGTTTTATCGGGAAAGCGGTGAAAATATTTCTAGTTTTCAGAGAGAAAGTAAAAACTGTCATTATTCTATTATTCCATCTTAGAAAACGAGATAGCAAATAAATATAAAGTCCAACGCATCTCTAACGAAGCCAGTAGAGTCTATGGTAGGAGTGTAGGTAACTGACAGATGTCAACCTAACGGAAATAATTATTTGGTTAATAATACTATATTACCAATAAAAAGTGCTTACAAACGATTCTAATAATACTTTCATCCAACGTTTGCAACAAAAACCTTCTGCGGGCTCGTCCTTAGCAGACGTAGGGTCCTGGGCAAACTTCGTTTTGGGGTCCACACCCATGCCTCACCTCCCTCAAAAAAAAAGTTATTACAGTATTTTGCTCCTGTATAACAATTTTCAGCCGTAAAGATATCAGGGAAATGCCCTAAAATGAAACTACATGTAATAATTAATAATAGAAGCAGTTGATTTCTCCCCAACCCTTCGTTCGATTTTCTTCTCCAACGAAATTGACCTGTATATAGGAAAAAGAACAACTGTGCAAAGTATGAATTAAATAGGTCAATGCGTAAAAAATGTATAGTGAGACATATACACCAAAGATAAATCCAAAATGGTGGAGTTAAAACAAAGAACTCGCTTAACTCATTCATTAAACCAAACGGGTGACATGGTGGTCTAGGGGTAAGGTGTCAGACCTCTGTACTGGGGGTCCAGGGTTCCATCCTCGGTCCCGGCACAGATTTATCTGATTGCCAAACCCTTCCTTCCCCTCTGACAAGACGTGTATTAATCACAACTTGTGAACGTTTAAAATTCCAGGCCTCCACCGTGGTTCGGATCCCACGTCAAACTGTAGGTCCTCCGTTTCATCTCACAATCACCCTACCATTACACATTAGCGTAAGTGCGTATAACCCGAACGGGTAGTAAGACGCGGTGCTAATAGTAGTAATAATAATAATGATAATAAACCAAACAATTACTTTTTTTGTTTTTACACTGTGACAATATACGTTAGCCCACCTACACGGGTATTAGCCGTGTGCAGGCAAAAACTTCCCACCCCAACTTGATTGTTCCCTGTGTCACCTAAGCAAGCGCGGCCCTCCCCCCTCCCCAAAATCACGGGGTCCTACGTGGCCGCACCGTTTGCACACCCCTAAGGGCAACCCTGACCTGCTGTCATTTAGCTACACTCCTACCGTATTGTTGAAGGAAGGTGATTTATTGGCCGCGGTTAAAAACTTAACCAAAACACTCAAGAACCCTCCTAGAGGCTTATTAATGGGGAAATTAAACATACATTTCTACAAACAGAAAACTTAAGGTGCGGGTTTCTGCATCTGACAACAGCAAAGTCCAGATAAATTTAATAGGGTTTTTTTCACTTTAAGATAGAGATTTTTCAATTTTTGTTGTTTTTATGGTTATACAGTTATACTGTAAATAGTGGTTAATATGGTAAAACAGTTATAATAGTTTTAAGCCCACTATTTTCCAAAGTAGACTAAAAAACGCACCACAAAACGCCTGGTTCGAGCTGTATTACATTACGTTGGGTGTTATCCGTGGGGTTGGACGGGCTCTTAAGTGATTTAATTTAAAGTGACAATAAATCAAGCTTGTCCAATAAAACTATAAGAGTAAAATGTTTCAAAACTCGCTCACACACAAACACAATAAGATATCATACTAAGGAATTCCAAAATTTCGCTTATAGTCATCGCAAAAATAGTTGGTAGAATCAAAATGATGAAAAAAGATTGCCGATGCTGTCAATAGATTCAATGAAAGTACTATTTGGCCTCACAAGAACTAGCTTCGAACACTAAAACGCACACGACACTCATAACGCGGCAAGGACAACATCCATCGTCTCCCCCGGTCTTCCTGTTGGCCAGTGCAACTCTTCCCACTTGAGGGGCTAACGGAGCTATTTCTGTCTAGGCAATCTCGCCCGCCCGCAATTCGCTCACTCATACCACACTGTAGCACACTACGATGCCAATGCAGCCTTCGATAAAATATCAAAATGTTCGGAGACTCAATCGAAAATAGGGACGTGAGAGAATTTGTCGCTCCGGTTGCTGTAATGTTGTGTGTACAGGGTAGTTCAGGTAGGCCTCCAGAACAGTGGGGTGTACCACACAACGGTGCTGGCGAAGACTACCCAACTCTCTCGTGATATGACCACGCCACAGCTAGAAATGGGACCAACTAATCAATCTTGATAATAGTTCAGTCATATAGTTCACTGAATTAAGAAGTTTATTTATCTAGTTGAATAGTTTGTGAGCTCCCTTACTGTACACAAGTTATCAACCTACAGGTTGTAGTTCAATCATTCACTAGCTCGTGACCCAAAGGTTGGAATTGAGTCAGTCGTCACTAGCTTGTGACATAAAGCCTGGAATCAATTGTCAATAATTCGTGACTTACAGCCTGGAGTCAGTTGTCACTAGTTTGTAGCCTACAGCTCTTTGTTAATCGACCAATAGCTTAGAACTACAGGTTGTAGTCGATCTTTGAGTCATCCTTCACTAGTTCGTGACACACAGCCTGAAAGCAATTATCACTAGCTCGTGAAATACAGCCTAGAGTAATCACTAGCTCATGACATACAGCCTTGAGTCAATCATCACTCGCTCATGACATATAGCTTGGACTTAATCATCACTCACTCATGACATACAGCCTGGATTTAATCACTAGATTGTGATATACCACCTGGAGTTGAGCAATATCTCGATATACATCCTGGAGCCTATCGCTAGTTCATGATATACAGCCTGAAATTAATCATCACTAACTTGTGATCTAGAGCCTGGAGTCAATCATCATTATCTTGTAACCTACAACCTAAAGTCAATCATAACTAGCATATGACCCACAGCCTAGAGTCAATCATCACAAGCTCATGACCCAAAGCCCAGGCGCGGATACAGGGGGGGGGGGTCAAAGGGTCAGCTGACCCCCCTGTGGTGTTTAGAAAATTAATTTAAAAAATGTATATTTAGAAATAAAATACTAAAAAATTAAATCATACAAGTTTTTATCTTTCCTAGGGATGTGCGAATGTTCTTTTAGTCTCAGGTGAAGCAAAGATTGAAGCATGCCAAGAAAGGTTGAAGCTGAAACCAAATACAGTTTTTTTTATCAAATAACACTATTATTAATTTTTAAATTATCTAATAATACTTCTAAATAAAGAGAAAGTTTAGTAGGGAAAAAACACACTATATTATATTATTTTTATGCTGACATATCTGAGTTTATTCCTGCTTGCGTTATAGGTAGATATAATTCAATATCAAGTTAGTGTTAAAATACTTTTTATTGCTGTTATGTGATTATTATAATTTATTTAAATGGGTAGTAATTAGTGATTTTCAAATATTTTCGTTATTTATAGAGGTTTTATTTTATCTTCAAAACTTCTCAAGATGCTAAGGTGGTTGTCGAAGTGACGACGTCGAATCGAAGGTGACTTAGGCTTCAACTTTGACTTTGACATTTCGAAGATTTGCACACCCCTACTGAATTCCTAGTGCAGGCTGTTCACCTCATACACCTGTCTTCAACACAAGTAGTGGACCGAGTTAAAGAGGGGTGGAGTGTGCTATTTTTAGAAAGACTTACCCCCTTCCAGTGAAAAGTACGCTAATCTGTTTCAAACCAGTCAGAGGTAGCTGGAAATATTTACTTTTAGAATACCGGAACGATTCGTTCGAGTGGCCTTAGACGAGGAACATTTTACGTGTGTGTTTCGTTTTGTTAATGCTTATGTGCAATAAAGTGTAATTTATAAATATTTCAGTCTATTTGTGATTATAATGACCTATGATGGTTTTCTTTACTCTTAGTAAACTGTGAGTGTGGTATTTATGTTTTGTTTTTTATGGTTATTGTGCTACTGCCTATTGTCATTGTGATACTGTGACTGTGATACTTCCTCCTGCTATTCAATTTTGTGTTAAATTATTGTCTTTGCTAGTTATGTGATTTGAATGCAAGTATTGATATTATAATGTCAAAAAGAAAGGGACAGACGGATTTATTTTGTTTTTTCAAGAAAAAAAATCCTGAATCAACAGGAAACGAAACTGTGGATTTAATTGAAAATAGTGCGTCAGTGAACTTAGTTTGTGACTCACCCTCAACCAGTGGATTTAATTCAAATACTAAAATCTCTATAGAAAGTGTAGGACCAGAAAAATTTGATATTGGCAACTTTGTTGGAGCTGAAACTATTTCCGATGACTTAAAATACCACATGCTAGTAGAACCGTGGACTCCACCACTAAGCTACAAGTTCCCTAATGTTGTTCAGTCAGGAGGTATTAGACATTTTCAAAGATCATGGCTGGACAAGTTTGTTTGGTTGACGTACAGTGCTAAGGACAATGGCGCTTATTGTATTGCATGTGTACTTTTTGGATCAAAGGAAGGAGGTAGGAGTAGAATATCTCTCGGAAGCTTTGTACGGACTCCGTTTCTAAACTACAAAAAAGGAAATGAAATGCTTTGCGGACACGCCTCCAATGAATATCATAAAACAGCAATTATAAGATGTTCTGAATTTAAGAATACATTTGAAAACAGGACACAATCAGTTGAAGTCAGACTAAATTGTGAAGTGAAAAAAAGAATTGAAGAAAATCGAGCACGTTTGATACCCATGATAAAGACAGTTATACTATGTGGCCGACAAAACTTTCCCCTAAGAGGTCATCGTGATGATGGAGAGCTTAGCGAAAACGATAGCACAGAAAATGAGGGAAACTTCCGAGCACTTTTAAGATTCCGTATTGATGCCGGTGATAGTGATTTAAAAAATCACATAAAAACAGCACCCAAAAATGCAACGTTTATTAGTAAAACAACTCAGAACGAATTAATTGAAGCTTGTGGAGAAGTTATCCTTAGTAAAATTGTTAAGTCCATTAAAGCAGGGCAATTTTTTTCGGTACTAGCAGATGAAACAACGGATGTTGGAACAGTTGAACAGATGAGTCTTTGTGTTAGATTTCTGGACATAGTTTCACTTAAAATTCGAGAAGAATTCTTAGGTTTTGTGGAAGCGAGAAATCTCAGCGGCGAGGCTCTCACAAACTTACTTCTTGAAAAATTAAACAATTTGGGACTTAAAATTGAAAACCTGCGTGGTCAAGGGTACGATGGAGGGTCTAACATGTCTGGTAAAATCAAAGGTGTGCAAGCTCGTATTAGGGAAAAGCAGCCTCTTGCTATATATATGCACTGTGCTTCTCACAAACTAAATCTGTCCATTTCTAAAGCATGTTCTTTAACAAGTGTAAGGAACGCTATTGCTGTGGTCAGTAACGTAACAAATGAAGTAAGAGAATCCAGTAAACGAACAGATTTAATGAAAGCAAAAATACATGAACAATATCCTGAAGAAACAAAGTGCAAACTCAAAACGCTTTGTGAGACGCGTTGGGTAGAACGACACGATGCATTTTTACAATTCTTACATGTTTTTGATGCAGTTGTATGTTTCCTACAAGTATTTGATGCGGAAGCACCATCATCAAAGTCAGCACTTTTACTCACCTCAGTTCTCAGGTTTGACTTTATTATAACTCTGCATATTGTTTCATTTATCTTCAGTCTAACAGTCACGTTGTCTCGTCAGCTTCAAAACCCTTCGTTAGACCTGAAAAACTGCTATAATATGGTAGCAAATGTTTTAGAGACATTGAAAGATTATCGGAATAACCCTAATAAATATACAGAAGTCTATAATGAATCGGTGAATTTGGCTGTAAAACATGAAATTGACATCACTATACCAAGGACCTTTCGAACACAAACTCATGGGCCAAATGTTGCTGCATATAGTCCTGAGGAATATTATAGACTAAATGTCTACCTGCCATTTGTGGACTATCTTATTTCTGAACTGTCAACTAGATTTTCATCAACTGGACATGATAATATTATCACATTATACGGTTTAATACCAGCATTTGCTAACCAAGACAATGAAATTTTATTACAAGCAGCTCAAACATATGCTAATGACCTTCCTGGGACTCCGTCAGAACTTCGTGGAGAGATTGACTTGTGGCAACAACGCTGGAAACATAAATCTAAGGCAGAGTGTCCATCTAGTGCGGTTGACAGCTTAATGCATGCTTCAGATGGTTTTTACCCAAACATCAAAGTTCTTCTCCACATTTTGTCTGTTCTTCCCGTGACTACTTGCACTAGTGAGAGATCATTTTCTACCCTAAGAAGGTTAAAGACATACTTAAGGTCAAATATGGATGAGGAACGATTAAATGGTTTGGCCATGTTAAATATTCATCGAAGCATAGAAGTTCATCCTGATGAAGTTTTGGAGAAATTTGCTCAAAAGAATAAGAGGAAAATGCAATTAATGCATTTATAAAATATGAGGTACGTTTGAACAATGTTTTGTATAGGTTTTATAGTTATTATTATTATTAATTATTATTATTATTATTAGTAGTAGTAGCAGTAGTAGTAGTAGTAGTAATTACTGTTGCTTTAAAAAGATACTTGCTATTGACATTATATAATTTTAATTTTTGTGGATTTCTAGAGTTATTTAGGTGACTACGCTGAGAAATTGATCAGACAAAAAAAACTATCACATTGCTATAATGCATTTTCAAACGTTCTAAAATATTCTTATTTTACTTAAATAATAAGCTTACATTATTAGTAATTATGTTATTTATAATTAGCTTGACCCCCCTATGAAAATTTTCTGGATCCGCGCCTGCCAAAGCCTGATGGAAATCATCCACTAGCTCATGACCCACAGTCTGGAGTCAATCATCACTAGCTCATGGTCTGTATAACTTTCAATAGTTCATCAGTTGGTGACTTACAGCTTTCAATAATTCATCATTTGGTGACCTGAACCTTGTAGTTGATCTGTTCCCTCACATCACAAGTTTGATTGAGTCTATAGGTCTGGTTGGTATTTCGATGGGAAAATGAGAATGTAGAGGAGTTATATATTTATACTAAGAGTTCATTTTGCTTTCTCCATGTTAAGTTGTCTACTCATTAATTAATGTGTCTCATCCAAAAATAGAAAATAAATTGCTTCATATTTTTTAACAGTGTCTCACTATTTGCACTTTTAACTACATCGATGGTGTAGGGATTAGAAAGAGATAGTTTAGAGAAAAATGTGCTCATATTTGCACAAAGAGAGGAGACAAAACTTAGGAAAAGCGACACTCAATACACCTGGCCGAGATTCAAACCCTAACCTCGAAGTCACCGACAAACTAAACGAGAAGAGCTTGAAGATTAATTTGTGTACCCCACCAATGAGGTTGATCGCAACCATCTTGAACCATTAGGCAATATTATATTAGGTTGGGTGGTCTGCATATGGATTTATCAGTTATAAAGTGGCCCGCTATTGAGCTAAGTTAGATAAACAATGCTGTAAAATGAGTTTCAATGATCTCTCCCAAGTAAAACACCATGGTCGATTTTTATGAAACCAGATTTGGTGGCTGTGTGGTCTAAGGCGCTACTCTCACAATATAATAGACTGACAATGATGGGGAGACAGAGGTTCGAAACTCAGTCGAATGTACTGAGGGTAGTTTTTCCAAAATAGTTTTCCTCTATCTCTCTCACCCCACAAATGTGGGTACACTTCCTAAAATATAACATTCCTCATCCCTAAAACCATTAGCATAATTAGTACCGGTACATAAGCATACAATCTGAACGATTAGTAAGATGTGCTATAAAAAAAACTTCTATGAATGACTATAAGGCCTAACAACAAAAATTATATTAAAAATAAAGTTTAATACACTGTGTTTATATCGAAATAAAACTTTTTTTGTATAGACTGGATGACTTGTGATCAGGAATCAGCTCTATAATAGGTGTGATTGATTCAGCCATATCTAAATATTCAATTAATTAAATTAATAACCACAAACTAAATAACTAAACAACCAACCAAATAATACCCCTAACCAAATAACTAAAAAACCAACCATGTTACTAAGCCACCAGCAAAATAATCAAACTACCAACAAAATAATTTAACTTGAATTCTAAACCAACATCTTGTTCAAAGCTGTCGAGCCTCAAAGTGTCCATGGTTCAGAGCCAAATGGAAGTAATAATACATCATGGAGAGCAAGTGGTAAGTCAGTTTTAGATTTTCCTTGCTACTTTAATGTACAGTGATAGATGAATGGTGCGCCAAGCGCGCCGTCTGATGATGGCAGTCATGCGCCGTCCGATGATGGCAGCCTTCCAAAATTGTTATATAATAAAAATCTCAACTGTGAAATAATCAAAAACTATAAATATTGTGTTTATTTCTTGTTTAAGACCATGATTTATGTTACTTCGCATTTATATATGTAATACAGCCCTCCAGCCATGAAGCCAGAAGCCAAACAGGTTATATTTTGTAAGCAGTGCTTAAAATAGAAATCAAAATACTAGAATGCTTAGAGGCTAGCATTTGTTTATTGTTTGCCTTCGTTTTTAAAATTCTAATCTTTATAAAAAGGGCTTTGTAGGATTAAGAACAAGTAGATTTTTTGCAGCCAAAATTGACAACATTTTAATATACTTTTAGTTTTAGTTTATAATTAATGATAATATCTATCGAAAGTGACAACTATCCACGCATATATAAAGTAGCTCTAGTAGCTTTAACAGTCAGATAAGGTTCTGCACATGAAAAGTGGCCTGTATAATGAGGTAGTATAAATAAATATAAGATAGTGTATGTAATATGATAATTTGCAAAGGAAAGTTCTTTTACACTCATGGTACACCAGCAGAAATTTCAAGATGGGGTCAAAATGGAGGTGGAAACTACCTTTGTTAATTGACAAAGCCGTACATCTGAATTAACATGTCCATCACATACTCAGCCTTAAATTCTTGAGTGAAGAATGACCCTGAGCACAGGACAAATCCTGGATAGTTCGTGGTGGAGCATTGCCATGCCAAGCCAAAATTCCCAGGCTCAATTCCTGTGCCCAGCTGTCATGTTTCAATCCGACAAAATTAAATTAAAATGTTCCAAATGTTTGAATAATTTATAAAATAATGAACCATTTATAATCTCGGGCACAAGATGAACCTGAATAGCCAGGTTCAATTTATGTGTGCTGATGTGATTTTTCAATATAGGCCTATTTATAATATTATTCATCTCTTGTTTTTTAAATAAGGTTTATATAGCCTTAAAAAAATTTTTTTACTAAATATGATTATTTTACATATATTTAAGCAGAAAATTCAATTTGAATTTGATTCCAAAATTTTAACTACAAGGTGTTTTAATTCAATTTGATTAAAAAAATATTTGATATGACAAAATTTTAAAAAATCTGCTATATATTCAATTCAGTTTCCAATTGAAATATTTTCACTATAAAATTCAATTCAAAATCAATTGAAGAGTTAGTGAAAAAAAAATCAGATTCAATTTGAAATTTAAATCTTGTATTGACACAAGCTTAAGGTCGGGATGTGGGGAAGGTGAGAAAAGGTCGGTGTTTTTACAGTTTTTATATCAAAACAATTTTTTGGTCAAAATATATCAAATATTTCTCCAGTAGAAACATATAGTTTGATTTTCTTCACATGGTGATATCAAAGTTCTTGAATATTTGTCAAGGGTGTCCTGGAATTTAATGACAGCTTTTTCTCTTAATTTAAAGTTTCTCATTTAATGCCGCTATGCTCATATATTCAGGAATTGTTGATATCAACATGTAAAGAAAATTAATCTCTATGTGTGTACTGAGGCAATATTTAATATATTTTGGCAAAAAAAAAGTTTTGTTATGAAAAAACTGGTATTTTTTCACGTCCCCTACATTCCCGCATTAAAAAAATTCATCCAAGTGTTTTTTTGGGAATGGTTAATTTATGTCAATGATAGTAAAAGTGGTTGGGAGGGTTATGGAAGCAGAGAGGATTTTTTAGGATGATAATTTCCTCCTGAACTTTATGGTATTTTTTACTGTTCAGAGTTCAAACAATAACAAAAGATACATGACTAGTAGCCACTATTCTGATGTTTAAGAACATTATTGTTTTAAAGGTTAATAACACAAGCTAAGTGTTATTAAGCTCCTGGGATAGCATTTATAGATAACTCAAAATCAATTGTACTACCACTTGTTTTGCAACTTTCACACGAGCAAGATTCAAATTGCCAAAGCTACCAGAACTGGTCTTGACCATGTCATGTAGCCAATGATGAAATAAAATATTGTAACGAGATTAGTGTTTAACAGTGGAACCGGCGCACTCTCATTATTTACCTTAGCTGCGCTTCCCTCCTTGTCTAGTAGGTATGCAGCGGTCTTCTTACTTGGCTGGGGGATTAGAGGGAACAGAGGGGAAGACGGGGGCACACGTCTGGAAGGGTCTGGGTCCTTTTAATTCTGGCCTAGTATTCTAGAAGTGGAGGATTGCAGACCCTTAGCTGGGACCACCCCTATAGATACACGGGAGTCCCAGTCCGAGCTGTAGACAGTGAAGTTATTGGGCTAGCGCGCTCGAGCGGGTTGACGTGTTCACGAGTGGGTCGGCAAGTCCGGCATTTGTTTATCGCGGATCATCACAGTGTGTCATGTGCGGGGACATGTGGAGGCTTGTGTGGACTACACAGGTTATGTACATTTATTGTTATTATGGACTACTTTCTTAATTAACATTTTTGTGACTGGTTTTAATATTTGAATATTGATTACATATTTTAGAGGTGTTAATTTGTTTAGTTAGTTTACTTCTATTTTCATGTGTTCTTATTGGTTTATTAACTTACATACTTGATTAAGACTATTTTTATTTTATTTAATCACTTGTTTAGATGTAATTAATTTATATGTATGGTTAATCAATGTGTGTATGCATGTTTTAGTTTTAGTTTCATTTGTGTTTAATCAGCAACCCACTCCAGTATCCTTAAAAACAACTCGTGGTTTGCATGGTGACGTGTGACCAGCCCCCGTGACCGTCCCAGGTCATGCGCGCCCTACATTACAATATATTCATATTGATTCATATATGATAATCAATATTCGCTAATAGGATAAACATGTCAAACAAACATTATTTTTGTGAAATTTAGTAGGCCCAATATACATTTAAAAATTGTAAATAAGAAAAATTTCCAAATAGTTTTTACACATAATCGACACCTTAGCTCAGTCGGTAGCATGTCTGTCTACTGAGCTAACAGTCCTGGGTTCAATTCCCGGCATGGCCGAAAAATGTATCATTGGTGAATTAAAGGCAGGGGACTGGTTGTTGTGTCTGTTCTAGTCTTAAGTTGAATTATAAGTCAAATGAAGCTGCGACAGGCCTAGCAAACCAGCAGTGGAAAATATATGGTTTGAATAAAAAACTGAACCCAGACCATAGGCTGGAAACAGTAATGGATGTAAAAAAGATGTATCTATACATACAATAAAAATCAATGATGTCTTTGTACCTTCGCCTGTCTGTTTTTTGCCACTGAACTCCAAAAGTACTCTTTGGATTAAAATGGTATTGTTAATGTTTTACTACTTATTTTTCAGGGAAAAGGGTAAGCTATGAGATACATTATCAGCGAGCAGAGCGGCGTTGAAAAAAATTGACTGATAATGTGGTTATATTTGAGTCTTAGATTTGTAGCAATTCAAATATTACTTACTCTATGGCATTAAGAAATCAAAAGTTAATTGCCACACTAGCAAATGTACACCACCTATCCCTATCTTGAGCTAGTTTTATCCAGTCCACCTTATTACAGCCTATCCCTATCTTGAGCTAATTCTATCCAGGCCAACTCATTGCATCCTATCCATATCTTGAGCTAGTTCCATCCAGTCCATCTCATCACAGCCTCTCTCTTTCTGGTCCATTCTAATGTTATCCTTGCGTCTGCGCCTAGATCTTCCCAATGGTCTCTTTCCGTTGGGTTTGACAGTCAATACCCTGAACGTGGTTTTAGATTCTCCCATTTGCACTACATGTCCTGCTTAACGTAATCTTAAAGACTTGTTTATCCTTACAATGTTTTGTGATCAGTACAGGGAACGTGACTCATCATTATGAAACCTCCTCCACTCATCAATATCTTAATCTTTTCTTGGACCAAACATCTCCCTAAATGCCAAGTTTTCGAACACTTCCAATTTGTTTTCGCCATGTAAAGTAAGAGACCATGTTTCACACCCATAGAGAACCAGTAAAATTGATGTTTTGTATATTCTGAGTTTTATATTCCTTGAAAGCAGGCAAGATGTTAACAACTCACTGGCCTCGTGACAGCAGGCATTTCACGACTGCACTATTTTCCTAATTTCCCCTTTAATATCATTAATGCTAGTTAAAATTATTGTTCCTAAATATTTATACTCAATAAATGTCAAATTACTTCTAATCTTATTTCCTTATTAATCTCTAGTCAAATTTCTGCATTTCTTGCAACAGCATCCTTACTATCACTTAAAAATGTTAAATTATTGGTGTGTATTATTAACTGCATTGTACAGTTTAGTCGTTTTAATGCCACGCCTATTCCAGAATTCTTGCGCGAAGAATGGCAGAGGCCTGTTAGGTTTTGTTTACGAAGAATGACACAACTATTTCCTCATTTTTGTAAGGGTTTGCAAGAAAATTGGTCAAACCTTTATTTATGAAGTGATTATTTTGATTTTTGATTTTTCTATCATTTTAATCCACATTTACTGTTCCTTAGTAATAATAAATTAACTGGCCTACATTTTAATTAAAATTATTTAATTTCAAATTTTTAAAATTTTTAAATTTCATTTCAAAACTATTTAAAAAAAATATTATATCTACATTTCCCTTATTATTTTGTTGTAGCGCATTTAGTTGTATACAAGAAAATAAAGTTTTGGGTACAATCATTTGATTGGAAATAGTAATTTTTATTTGATTTCTTACATTAGATTTTTTTGGGCCGTTATTGCTTACCTTACAGCAAGATTTATTATATTGCTTACCTCCTGAATAAATATTTAGGCCTACACATAATGAATGAGTTTTTCAAAAAACCTTTTATAATGAATAATTTAAGATTTTTTTAAAATATCATATACATTTATAAAGTTATTACGCCTATTTACTTACATTAGTACAGAAATATTTTCATTCACATGACATAACATGAAAATCTAAATAGTATTTTTCTAAACTCAGAACAATTTAACACGTACATTTGAAAACTGTTTACAAAACTATTTACATCAGTATGAATGCTAACCACACTTATGTTTTACCATGCAGCTCGTAGGTAAACCAGCGTTGCACTTAGCACATTGAATAAGTGACTGTCTGCCATTGAAAATGTACTAAACTCCCAGTTCCAATAACAACTATTTACAGTTGATTTTTGTTGCCAACCTTGTATAAAATAATAGAGGGTAATGTTCTATTTCAAGTGACATATGACACTATTACAATATCTACCAGGTAAAACGAGAACTAGCACAAATCTAGAGAGCTGACCTTATTGGCTCTGGCACTTTTAGCCAAAGTAGGCGGAGCTGATCAGATCAGCCCGTGGCATTAAAAGGGTTAATGTCAATCCTTCCCTACTCTCTTGCATTACACTAATAGCTTAATCTATGACTGGATTAAAATTAATGGGTAAAGTGCATCTAATTATATCAACCCTTTATGTATTTTGAAAGTATCCGATAGGTGACATCCAGCCCATACACTGTCATGCGTATCTGTCAAATATACTTCGATTAGTTTGAGATATTTTTTGGGTATCACAGCCTAACTAAAATGTCATCTAATTTGTTTCTTTTAAATGAATTATAGGCCTTTTTTTATAGTATATCCATATTAACTTTTAATGCATAAATCTTATCCTTGGCAATGAGGAGTTTGGAAAGATCAACAAATCAATTTATAAATTTCCTTGGCAATAAGTGTTTTGGTATAGAAACAAACATGAATAATAAAGATATAATTTATTATTATTATTTTATTGTTTTAATTATTATTTTTTTATTATTATATTATCATCATTATCATTAATATCATTATCATCTTTATTATTATTATTAATTAGTTTATAGGCCCATCAACACAGTGATGTAATTAAGGTCTTCAACGATATTAAAAACATAGTAAAATCCCCATAGGAGAGAGACATAATAATTCACCTGCAGAATATACAGGTGTATACACAATATACAAAACAATATATGATAGGAATATAAAAATAATAGTTCTCAATATGATAAAATACCCATAGGAGTGCTCAAATGGGCTAATAGTAAAAATTGAGTGATACACTTGCTAAAAAAAACAATAAAAAGACTAAACAAACATGTTAAAATATAACACATTAAAATGACAAAACATGTTAACATAATATGTTAAAAAGACTAAAAACAAACGTGTTAAAGTGTACTAAAACTGTTAAAACGACAAAACAAACATATTAAAGTATACTAAAATGTTAAAAAGATCTCAATATGAGATAAAATCCAGATGAAGTCACTTTACGAAAGTGACTCAAATAGCACTAAAAAGATTTGCCTGGTGTATAAAATGGAGTAAACAAAAACTCCTTCAGCACTGTCCAGTAATAATAAACGAAGGTCATTAAAATCAAGAGCCAGGCAAATAGGGGCATACTTGCGACACTCCACCAAAATGTGGTACACACTTGAGGGGAGCATCAAAAATTCCCACACTGGAGGTGGATCCCCTCTTTATAAAAATCCGTAGGTTGGAAATGTATGCCCTAAGCGGAGTCTTGTCACAATGACCTCCTCTATTCTAGACTTTCATATAGAAGAGGGCCACCGCGACACACCATCTCTGATGGACCGCAGCTTATTCTGAGCAGGGGTCGAAACCCACTGCTCGTGCCAGGTGCATAAGACCCCACGCCAAACATAACCCTTTAGATCTAAAAACATGACACCCAGACTCACCTCCGGAGGCAGGCGTGCTGCCTCCTTGACCGCCTGGTCCGCCAGTTCATTTCCTGACAAACCAGCGTGTCCAGGAATGCAGCAAAAGGCGAGCCGGGTGAATAAATATATAATATAACTAGAAAACGTAGTGTGTGTGTTTTTGGCATTATAATTGTGAGCCAAAAGTTCGAAAGAATAAATGGTGTACTTTCATAAGTGCGGCAATGAGCTTTCAAGTTCCTAAGTAATACCAGGGAGTAGGTAAGTAAACATATAAGAAAACTCTTTTAGGGTTTGTCTGTGCATTTAAATCTTCATGAAGTTTTTTCTGGGGGGAGGGAAGGAGGTAGTATAAACCATGTAGCGGGCTCAACAGTCCTTGCCCGTACAAACTAAACCAGCTAGAGAAAATGGCTTCACGTAGTAAAATATAAATGGATATCTAATTATATATATTAATATTATTACATAATTTGTTACATACAACTCCTTTGGAACATTGCCTAGTGGGAATGGCTCTGTCGGCAGAGTTGTACGGACACGCACGGGCCTCCACTCAACTCAATTAGACCACCAAGTGTACTGAGCGGATTTGAACATTGTTCGCGAGGGTGTGTACGTTATTGCCAGGTGCTTACTTGCTCTTCAAGTGAGAAGTGTTTCTAGCACCCCCAGTCCCCTCCACGCCCCTGGTTCATCAGTTCAACTTGTATAAAACGCCTCGGTCTGCTGGGCACAAGCACAGTTCCAATCTTGTATTCAATGACTGACATCTCTAGTCTCTATGCCACAGTACAGCAAGAATATATCGGGGTCACGATGATAGTGCCGTCAAACTCACCAGACAGCCGAAAAAACTTGTTGTAAACTATAAAGTTTATTTACTTTAGAAGGAGTAGGAGAGACTACATTCAGAGTCATGTAATTCAGTTAGGATTATTCTTATCAGTTAAGAGTGTTTGTTACTCTAAAGATTGTCGACTATATTATGTATAATTAGGTTAGGTTTTGATAGTCTCTTGTTCTTTCTACTCAGTCCTTAATACCAGTAGTTTCATTGTAGTGTATCTAACTCCCTGGCCTGTATGACCATGTTCCGGTCTGCAGTGCCTTTCGATAGGAAAGGAGGAATTTAGGTTGTTCAAGGCCCATTATTGACACCTAGGTAGGTAATTGTTAGTTGTTCTTGTGAACAGATATGCATTGTTGTTCACCTGTTTTGCAGTACTCAACTTGTGAGTTTGTCACTGCTCTTCTGGCGCAGCCCGCGACCTGTTAGATGTTCATGTACGACTCCCTTCTGGGGCTGCATGATAATTTGCTGATAGTTAATAACCTTTATCTGTAATGTAGTTTGTGCCTATGTTTGAGTGTGGTTAAACTGATTATGTCTGGTAATACTAATTAGTAACAAGCCAGCCTTTACTGTATGGAGGCCTAGAATCTCGAATGAGCACTTTCTATAAGATATAAGCCCGGTGTTTCTATAACTGGGACAAATAGACAGTTCTCTGTAAATTATGTAACCAATACTAGACAGTTAACATTTCAATGCTAGCTTCAGTGGGACATATTGTTCTCACCTCTTAAAATAGGGTTATTTAGTCTTAAATGTTGTGTGGGTTCTGGCTATGCCTCGCTGGTCAGTCATAATGCTTAAGATGTTTGTTGCAACAAATTCACTACTGCAACTATATTGTGATTGTAGTCTTTGTCTCCCAATCGGGGAGTGCCTTGAATTAGCCTTAGTTTTGTCTTTAACTCTAGAAAGTGTAATTATACCTCTTTTAAAAGTGAGGTGATAGTCAATAAAACCAGCTAAGTTTTGTAGTATGGGTGAGGGTTTAGACCCATGGCGCTTCACGCAGAGTTAACTCTATGGGTGTATCCGTTACTAAGCTTATTGTTGTACTTGGTAACTTTTGGCCCATTTGGCCAGTAAACATAGGAAATGATGGATTGTGCTTTGGTCACTACTTTGTAATTGTTCGTTTTGTTTGCTCTATTAAGTTCTTATGTCAACATGCATTTAATCTTATGTTTTCAAGTATTAGCATATCATGTTTTATATCCCTGTATTATTTTTAGAATGTTTGTCTATTTTTTGCCAGTAGATTCAAAGAGTACTCATCAAATCAAGATGGTAGTTTTACTGTACTCTTTATTTTTCAGAGAACCTGGCAAGCTATTTAACATCATGCTAAACAGACATCGTGACATGGCTGGAGTTGCGGGTACATCAGAAGCAATGTCTTTATCATGAGCTGGGATATGAAGGAGACGGATGAGGAGGTGGACAGGTTCCTGTTTCTTCGTGACTCTCTGTACGGGCATAAAGCACTGCTCTTGAATAAATTCCATTCTTTTTTAGGATTTGAAGTTGCTGATTGTGTTAATGTATTGTTTAGTGTGATCAAAGCCATGGGCAAATGCTAGTTCCATATAAAAATGTATTTTTAAACAATTAAAAAGGTTTATTTTTATTCATATGTGAACCAAAAGATTAGTGTATTCTTAGCAGATATGAGTTATTTTATATGTCAAAATACATCATTATTTAAATCTTCGGCTTTAGTTTGTATACACTTTGTTATCTAATTGAGGATAGAGGAACTTTATTACCAACAGTTATTGAGAAGCTATGCAGTTGTGTGAATGGCTAGTTTGATTTGTTGTTTATTAAATGTTGAAAGTTGTGTTCAGAAATCAATCTTTTATTTTTTAAATGGGATACATCTTTGACAAGTTCAACAACTTTGATAAAAGTGTAGCATTCTGTTGTCTGCTTTGTTTGAATACCAAACACTAATACTAAACACACTTGACATTTCACGAAGCATGTCCTTCACCTTTGTTGCCCAAAAGTGCCGGAAAAAAATAATAGTAAAAAATGCCCAACTAATTTTTTTTGCATCGTGTCTTACTACTTGTTTGGGTTATACGCCCTACTAAATACGCTAATGGTTTAGGAATTAGGAAGGTTAAATTTGAGGAAGTGTACCCACGTTTGTGTGGAAAGTCTAAAACCATTTAGGAAAAATCACCCTCAGTACACCCAACTGGGATCGAACCACAATCACCCCATCATCGGCAGTCTAGTCTATTGCGAGAGTGACCATACAGCCACCGAACCGGTAATTTTATTCTTAACATCCCAATATCCAATAAAAGTTTGTTCATTCCAGGAAACTTATTTACCTCAACACAAGACCATTGATTATTAAAGGAAGTTGTTAAAAAAGTGTTTGAGCTGGCTATTATAGTGGCAATATTGTGATCAAAGTCAAACATTTCAAGATAGAGAAAAAGAAAAAAAATAGTTTAAAATAGACTTAAATTTTTGACAAAGTTTCTATTCATAGCACCATTCCAGTTATTGAGTTAATTTATCATATATAAACAAAAATAATTCATTTACTGAATTTTTATACCAAAATACTAATTTTTATTCAATAAAATTAAAGCTTTTTACTCTCAACATATCAGTGTCTCTAATTGTGTCTATATGGAACCTCAGCTTTGGGGAAATTAACGTTTTCAAAACATTTTAGGGAAAAATATACCTTGAATTTTTTTATGAATGAACATTTGGAGGACCTTGAAAAAACTTCAAACAATTTTTTATGGTCAACATTGATAAGGATTTACTATATTAACGGTATTATAGTGAAAATAAGATCATAGTTCACACTTTAAATTAATGCTACTGGACAGAGAGGTAATAGCTTCTTCCAAATACAATTACAAATTATCTCAAAAAGCAAAAAAGAGGTTTTCCTTAAAGAGCTATATGAATAGTTTAATGTAGATCTAGTGACTTTTTCTAGATTTAAGATATGTATATTTGTAAGAAAATTAGGGTATACCGTATTTCTTTTGATTCCAAGAAACATTTTTACACCCATTAAACATCTCTAAAAAAAATAGGTTGCGTCGTAGAATCACAGTTCTTTTTCAACCAAAGCTCTCAATGGCTCAAAAGAATCTGACTTTGGAAATGAAGTAGACTCTGATATTGATTCAGATGTAGGTATCGACAGCTCAAAAGTAACAGAATGATATTGATTCAGAAGGAAGAAATGAATAACATATCTACTGATGAATAAGGTACTATAATTGTTAGTAAATTGAATTCTGTAGCAAAAATATTTCTTAGCTATAAGATATTTTAAAGTTTTATTTTTATTCTTATTCTTTGAATCAGAGATATTTTTTCTGTTGGTGGTACTGAAAAATTAAGGTGTGTCTTAGAAATGATGGTGTCTTACAAATGGAAGAAATAAGGTATTTATGTTTTCAAAGGAAATGGCATCACTTGTCAAAAGGGTAAAAAAAACTATTTGGAGATCAGCGAACAGAAAAATTTATTTTCAAATATCACTTGAGGTTAAATCATTGGTAATCTAAAGGATAAGAGCCCAGCTTACCTTTGAGGGGGATTACTTGTCTTGAAAATCTAGTGGAATAGATAAAATTTACAAAAATATATTTGCTGTCAGGCTTTCACTGTCAGAGGAAGCTTTAACAGGTAAAGGATAAAATGGTGGTTGTCTGTCTTTTGCTGCTTCGTGTTCTTCATCATATTGAATCAGCATTTTATAAAATTGTATATATCTATCGAGAAGTAAACTTTGGGTGATTGCTGCAAACTATACACACCAATGGAGCTTCATTATTTTTCATTACAATTTATTTACATATCAAGAGAGGGTTATATTATAGATCATATACACTTGAAATTGGTGTAGTAGTTTTATTTTTAGTAATAGCAACAGCTTTTATAGGTTGTGATTTCCCATAAGGACAAATATTTTTCTGAGGGGGAGTAGTAATTACCAATCTACTATCAGCTATCCCATAGTGACCTAGTACAATGAGTATAAGGCTTTGCAGTAGATAAGATGGGCTTCGTGATTAAGTGTCTTATCTTTATTTGATGTTCTTGTTTATGTTGTACTACATAGATAGAAGCACTTGGTCCAGATAGAAAAGAATGGAAGGAAGACCAGAATGGAGCAAAGAAGAGATAGAAGAAGCAAGTGTGCGAGTGAGAGGAAAAGAATGGACGAGATTAAGAGAGGATGAATGGTGGAAGGAGAGAAATAATCACCGGCAACACGACCTATTGGGATTCGAGGACACACCCCCCTACCCCCAATATTTTGTTAAATGGGAAACCAAGGGATAGGCCACATTGACTTGGGGAAAAAACACGATCCCACCTACGATATTTTTTTACAAATCAATTAATTAAAGCATTGAGAATAGTTTTTACAAATCAACTAAAACAATGACAATTTCTTATTGCTGTATTGAATAAATTAGGCCTAGCAGTATTTAAGTACTGTCCATCAGAACATACTCGATACTGTTGACCTTGGACAAAGTGGCAAAGATTTTCATATCAAACAAGGATGGGAGGAGAGTTTTTGTATGAATTTGTGATTGAATGGAAACTATATACTTATTATGTTCCTGCTTCTAAATCAAGGTTGGGTAGAATTAGATTTAATTTCATAAACTAGGACTACATGTTAAATGTAATTAAAGTATAGGTGAAAAAAAAAGTACTTTAACGGAATAAAAACATGGTTGAAACTCACCTTTCAAAGAGTTTAAAGTGATGATTTTATCACTATTACAGCAGAGCTGACATAAATTCTGGTGATTGCATCATCCTAAAGTATTTAGATGTGGATAAATTGACAGGGTGTGGAGAAAGGGGGAGCTCTTAAGTAAAAATAATATAGTTTTATAATGAGAGAACAATAGAGTTGGGAAGGTAAGGGAAGATAGATCTATGTCCCCCTCCTCCCCAATAATCAGACGGTGGTGACGTCAGGGGAGATAATACATATTAATAGATGTATTGTCAATTTTAAACATTTGAAACTGTTGTTTACCATATTATAGTAATGTTTATCACACAAAATTCCCAATTCTAAATGAATAAAATTTTAAATCATTAAATAATTATTATTAACATTTGTGTTTCATACTTTTGTATAAAAAATTAAAAATGATTTCTCTGGATTTAATAATAAAGGATGGGCATTATCAATTTATTGCTAATACATCGGTTGATTAGATATTGTTTGAGTATCGATTCACTGATGCAAAGGAAACAATAAAAATAAAACAGTTCAGTCAGGTTTATTGATATCGTGAGTTCCAGTCATATTTTCCTATATTTTGGCTGAGTTTACTCATTTTAATAAACTAATATCCCAATATTTTACTTTAAAAATAATGTTCGGGTAAGTTTATTTCTCATTTGCTTTTTGTAAATGAATGTTTCACATTTTAAATAATTCGAATTCCGGTTTGACAAAATATTAAATTACTATTGATTACTATTTTGTTCATAGTTGATTATGTTAATTCCCACACAGCCTGCTCGATTCACATGATCATACAAATTTAAATCCTAATTTTTATATTTAAAATTTTTCCCGAATTTAAATATTTATTTTTATTTTCGATATAATTTACTATCATTCTATCAACCACCCTGCACTAGCACTGTGTTTATTTCATGGTACTATCGGTCTCTGTAATCAGTTTCTAAAATTTTCAATAATGATGTCATCATCCTTTGTTCTGGATGGGGAAGTCCTGATAAAGAAGAAAGGTGTTAATATGTGCTGGAAACTTAACTTGTGAGGACGTGGTTTGGCGAACTCTTAAAATATCTAAGTAAACCTTGTATAAAAATGGAGTAGTATTTTATTAAAATAATAATTAAATGGTTTCAAAATTAAATCTAACTAAAGAAATGTAAATTGAAAGGTGATTTAGTGAAATATTCACTTATATACAAATACCTGTAGAACTTGTCTCAGAAGAGCATGGCATCATGGAGAGTTAATCATTTTTAATAAATTAAATAATTGCTGCTAAATCACCAGGCAATAGGAAAGGGTTACGACAATTGGATCAAAACGCCGGACAATAGAGGAAGGAGGGTGCGATACGTGGTGCACATCATGGGGCAGGGTACGTACCACAATAATTAGAACCCACCGTGAGGCACATATAATCACATATTATGATAAGTGTAGCCCATTGTGGGGCACAACAACTGGAGCCTGTTGCATGGTTATAATAATTGGCGCACACCTTAGGGCACATATAATCACACATACTATGAGAATATATAGCCACACACACACTCATCTTATGAGAATAAAAGAGAAATATGTAGGTTTTCCCCAAAAGTTTCTGGTAAGAAAATTGTTTTTCTTGCTCGAAAAAAATACAAGACACCAACATATAGACCTAAGTTAATTACTATTTAGTTCTCACCGCCAAACGTTTTTTAAATATAAAAAAAAAGTTTTTTCTTCAATATCAGAATGTTTTTTTTATAGATAATATCGACATAAATTTTTTTGTACCACTTAGAGTGGTTTGAACTAAATATTAATTAAAATGGATGACCTATGATAGCCTACTAGACCTGTTGAACATGTGCTTCTGTTTATTCACATTTTATTTAAATGTGTTTGATGGATTGAACAAGGTTAGATTTCAAGGAGATGGTATTCAAGGAGGGCAAAATTTGTTACACTTTTTCTATCGTGTATTTAATCAAATATTTGTTATCATCCATACAAAGAACAATAGCAAGTTTCCAATGATAGAAAAATTAATATTGTAATTTTGTTTTTTTACAATTTGGAACTTCAGAGCTAAGACATTTCAAAAGTATCGGAGACATTAAAAGTGTGAAATAATATGTATTTCTGCGCACAATATTTAGTATATTTACATGAAAATTCTATCAACCTAAGCTTTCATGCATCATTAAATAAAAATTTCAATGAATTTGTTAAACTAAATTATTTGGTTTTTTAATAATTATATTTACTAGAAGGAATGGGATAGGACCAAAATAGTCTAATAGAATATAAAATTAATAGTAATGTTCTTTTTTTTAAACTGAGCTAATTAAATATAAATAGAGTAAAAGAGTAGCGAGATTAAGTTTTCAACAAATATTTTGTTTTTAAGAACTATTGTAGGACTTTATTTTATTTGAAATTCAGTTCGACTTTAGGAATATTTTCAAATACTCGCAACAAATATGTTTCAAACTGTAAAAACTAGCTCTATATATATATATAAAATGTGAATATCTTACAAAATGAAGGTGAATCTACTGACCTCTTGAAGTGCCTTTTTGTCAGCGACCTTTGAACTCTGCAGCAGGCGTATTACATTCTTAGCACCCTCAACGACGGCAGCCTCAATTCTTAAGCGGTGTCGTAGTTCCTCTACACGTTCCTCCAAGGGTAGCTCAAGATTCGCCTCAAACTTGTCTGCAAACACCCCATAACCTCACACATACAACAATGGCACACAAAAAGTGCTACACAAAAAATTTGCAAAAAAAATGAAATATGAGATATTGTAAGCAATTTAAAAGCATACATGATAAATTGATTAATTTACAAAGCGTTCATGCATCTCACCCTTGTTATGCATGTCGCCATTGCTGGGGGTTTCCCTGCCTTCGAGTCCCTGCCTCATCTGCAGGTTGTGCTTGCGAGATTGTTTCGCCTTCAGGATACGCATTTTAAGAAATTCTATCTTGACTTTCGAATCAGCCAGCATTTGTTGTGCCTCGGCAAGAAGTTTCTTATCCTTGGAGTGGCCGCTGGTTAAACTTTGGATCATGTTCTCAGCACCTTGTTTAACCTGAAAAACAAGTGATACATTGGAATAAACAAGTAAATATACTCTGTATTTCAGTCAGAAGAAAAACAAGCTAATTATCCATTTTAAATAACAGGTCATCCACTTCTGTGGCTGCATGGTTGAAGGGGCTACTCTCACAATAGACTAGACCAATGATGATTGGGAGATCGTGGTTTGATCCTAAATGGTTTCTCACTCTCTCTCTATCTCTCTCTCCAGGCAAATATGGGTACATTTCCTCTATATTAAACATTCCTCATCCTTAACCAATTATTAGGACATAAGCTTATTATATAGCACAAACATATATTAAGATGTAGTGTTTAAAAAAAAAAGGACTACATAAAATAAATAAAATAAAACAAAAGCTTATTCCAATTCATTTTTTTTAAATAATTGGAGATTTTGTTTGATAATAGGCCTATTATGGATGTTTTGATTGAGTTTGTTGCAAATAAAAATCAGCTTTCAGTTCAGTGTTTACAGGATGAATGGCGGTGATTAGGATTCTCCCTGCTTCCCCTAATCCTAAAGCTTGATGTGTTTTTTTATGTTTTCAAAAAAATATTTCAAGGAATTATGTTATTTGTCATTGTCAAGAGAATGTTTTACAGTTTATTTAACAAGTGAACTACTTCAGGGCCTGCATGATCTAAGGCATCACTTTCGCAATAGACTAGACTGACTAGACAGGGAGATCGGGGTTCCATCCCGGTCAGGCGTACTGAGGGTGGTTTTTCCTTAATAATTTTCTACTCTCCTTCCACACAAATGTGGGTACACTTCCTCTGAATTCAACCTTCCTAATCCCTATCATATTAAATTAATTAGTACATAGGCATATAATCCTAGTGGTGATAAGCCGCAGTGCTATAAATAAAAGTTAAATGACAAGATTTTTAGTGAGAAAAATTGTAAACTAGGTTCTTCAAATTCATAGCCTTTTTTTTAATTTAAAATTTTACAGATGCATGAAATACTCACATATTTAAAAATATGATATGCACTCAAGAAATTTTGATCCACCCTGAAAGATGGATATGTACCACTTTAAAATCTCTTTCATTAACCTTTTTACTGCAAGTTCCCTTTAAGCTAAAAATGCAAGGCAAAGCCACGGAAATTGATGAGATTCTACAGATGAAGGTAGAATTTAGAGAAAATGTGCCAGAATTTGTATGGAGAGTGGAAAAATCATTTAGCTAAGAAAACACTCTCAATACACCTAATTCGGATTCAAACCTAAGTCTTCCCATCTTCGGCTCATCAAGCACATTGCAAGAGTGATGCTTTAGACCAGGGTTAATAAGCTCACAGGTAGCATGCGGCATCCAGCCCTAATTCAAAGGATCAACTATTTAAGGCAATAGAAAAGTATAGGCTAGTACTGATTGAAATAGTTCTAAGTGGTTTTATTATCCAAAATTATGATCGCCCTAAAATTTTAAATAAATAATATCAAATAGTTAATATGGACCCACATCGGTAGATATGCAAAATAAATGTCAGGCTCTTTTGTTTGGGTTTGCCAGCTACAGGGATGACAAGATTTGAATTTTGGCTGGATGCACAGAGGGTGATTTTCCTAAACAGTTTCCTACCCTAACGTCACACAAATGCAGGTACATTTGTTTTCAATTCTACAGTCCTCACCCCTTACCCCCTAGCATGATTAAAATGAGTATAGTCCAGAGAGTTAAGAGAATAACCAAGCAAACATGTTTCTAAAGTCTGTGGCCCGCAACATGACTCAGGTCTGACTAATGTGTGTTTGAGAGCAATGCCTTGGATAGTGTGACTACCGACACAAGTTATAGAAACACTAAAGTTGATCTTACTTTGAGTTCTATGTTGAGCTGCTTCTCAAGTGAAAGGAGTCTCAGGTCAGAGAAGAGACCACCTTCACCTGGAGATGAATGCCCCATTGTAGAGCGATAAGTGTCTGAAACAAAGACAAAAGGAAATTAAATTAACTACATATTAACATGTGATATGGGTATTATTCTAGAGCACACAGCTAAGTATTATCAAACAAAGACAATATTTTCTTATAAGATTTCCAATAAACAATTGGCTAAGGCTTGTCTTTAAAAGCATTAAAAAAGTATGCACACATAAGTTAAAAATGAATAAACGGTAATAGCAATACAGGTTAAAAAAAAAAAGTAAAGGCCTAGAACTTACTAAAACACATTGCTAATTTAAGTAAAATTAGGTTTACGATTATGAAAGCACATTTGATTTTAATACCATCCCATGTTAGATTACTGACATGGCCGAAAATGTATATCGTTAGTGAAATGTGGGTTAATGGCCTAGCTGTTGTGTGTGTTTTAGATTTAAATTAGTTGATAAGTCTGGTGGGGAATTAACCAGTCAACTATTACCTTCTCCATTGTTGAGTGTGGAGGCTGGACTGGTGGGGGTGCTCTGCCCCTGGGTCAAAATGATTTGAGACTCCAACTCCTGGAGTTCTGCCTGTAGCTCGGCCAGCTTTGAGTTGGATTTCTTTACTATTGTAGCTACATCAGCAAGGCTCCTGCGGTCCTTCGCCACCTCCCGCAGCTTCTCGGCGCCCTCTTTAATCTTGAGCTCCTTGCGAATCTCACGACGGATGTGCTCCTTAAGCTCCTCCAGTTTGCAAGGAAGAGCGGTTTCCGGCACAAACTCGGTTTGCAGGCCATACTTATGGCTAAGTTCATATAGCACAGGGTGGCGGATATATTCACCCTGAGAATAGATAGAGTCATGTCAAATCACCTAAAATACCTTCAATAATTTATATAGACCCTGATAACAGATAAAGCCATGTCAAATCACCTAAAACACCCTTGATAATTTATAAATACTTGTGGATAAGATTGTATAGCACAGAGTGGTGGATATATTCACCCTGAGAACAGGTACAGCCGTGTCAAATCATCTAAAACACCTTCAATTATTCATAAATACTATTGAATTCTGGAATAAAAATATTTCTTGTATATGGTGTATTTTAGCTTTTTTTTCTTCTTAGAATCAAAGCTTTTTCTTCTGCTGATGGTAGTGTGAAATTAAGGTGCGTCTTACAATCAATGGCGTCTTAGAATCAAAAAAATAAGCAAGGTAGTTTTTTCTCATTGCATCTATTTATTCAATTGGGTTATTGAGATAGGGATATATAAATTACACTAAAGGGGCAGAAATAAGAAAGGTAGAATTTAGAGGATATGTGTGTGCAATTCTGAGGAAGGAGAGTTGGAAACCATTTAGGAAATAACACCCTCAGTGCACATCAACATGGATTTGAATCTTGATCTCCCCGTCATTGGCAGTTCAGTCTATTAACAGCATGACGCCTTAAACCATTCAACTAGTAAAATATTCAAGTGCCATAGGCCTAGGTCTCATGGTAAGGATAGGTCTAAGTATGTTCATAATGGACAGGCTATCAGGCTCAGCACTCTCTGCTGATGGGGAGATCAGGGTTTGTTATGCCAGTCGGGTCTACTGAGGGTGTTTTTTACTAAATGGTCCCACTCTCCTTCCACACAAATACGAGTAGATAACCTCTAAAATGATTTCTTCCTCGTTTCTACCTCATTAGAGTAATTATTATATATGCACATAACCTGAACATGTAGTAAGGCACAGTTATAAAAAAAATCTAGACTAAATCTTTAAATACAACAACAGAAATATTAAGTATAATGGAGTTAACACTTCACTTTAATTGACATTGAAATTTAATCATTCTTTCTGAGCTTTTGAGTTCACCTAATTAAAAAATAAATGATTTTTTTAAACTTTAACAGTAATAATTCAAATATAAGTCAGGCTAACCTGATGATGGATAAACCCTATTTTATTTTATAATTCATATAAACTAATAATACTTGCAATTAATCTGGTACATTCAAAAGTTTGAAAGCTTCACATTTCCAATAATTTCCTAAGAGTAGATAAATATAATCCTATTATTTTCACAACAATGAATCACTTGTCCAAATGTCCAACTATCCTGTAAACCAACATAGACCTTATAGTGCCTCTAAAAAAAGAATTAGAAATTCCAACAAGTTTTTGAATGAATCATCAAAATGAAAACAATCAATAAAAGGTGTTTCAAAGTCACGCCATTCTAAAGTATTTATTTGGCATAAATTTGGTGACTTATGTCTGATTAATTTTGGTTTGTTTATTCCCTAAATTTTGTATGTATTTTATATAAAAACTAGTTGAAGTACCCAACATTGCCCAGGAGAAACTTTTTAGTTTAGTGATTGTACATAGAAGGCAACTTTATATATTGAAATTCCAACTTTGGGGTGAACAGGTTTGTGCACAGGGGCTACTAATTTTAAAAATATATGAACTCTGTGTGAGGTAGTTATTGTGCATGCTCATGATAGACAAACACTTCATTTTATTAATATATTAAGATATATAAAAGGGATGATGTTACGCAGATGGGAGGATAACATAAGAATGTACCTGAAAGAGATAGAGTGTAATGAGGTGGACTGGATAGAAATAGCACCAGAGAGGGATAGATTGTAATGGGGTGGACAGGATAGCACTAGCTCAAGATAGACATAGGTTGTAATGAGGTGGAATGGACAGAACTCTAGATAGGGATAGGTTGTAATAAGGTAGCATGGATATAACTAGCTCAAGATTGGTGGTGTACATTTGTAAGTGTGGCATTGGACTGAATTAAAATTTAATCCAAAAGTACATACATTTTCTATAACATAAACATGTACTAAATTTGAAAAGAAAAAAATGTAATAAAAGTAGAATGTATGTAAAAAAAACACACTTTTCCAATACCTTATCTTCATGACCACCTCCTATACACATATATTTTTTCATAGTCAATTATGAATATTTCCAAGTACTGAAATGTTATTTTAAAAAAAGAAGTGAAACAAAAAAATAGTAAAAATTACACAGTAAACAAAACTACACCAGTTTTTACTTTAATTGTGTCTGTGCATTGCTGGATAAAAGAGTGAACCGAGAAGCCAATGTTGTTACTGGTCTCTTACTAAGATAATGTGTAGGTATCTATTAGTACAGTAACTGAGCTCTCAGGTGATAAGGATGACCAAACAGTTTATAGATAGTGTTATCCTCCCATCTTACTAATACTACACTTGATAAAAACATTCACAGAACCGATGACTAGTAATATTCAGGGTTGACATAAAAAAACAAAAAGCATTATATTTCTAGGTTTTTCATGAGTAATCCTCATTTTTCTGAATGCCTCTGGTCCAGATGTCAGAGATCCTGGCTACAAATCCAGGTGGTCCCAGGTTCGATCCCCGGTGCTTCCAGATTTTTTGTGAAGCAGTGGGTCCGGAACAGAGTAAACTCAGTCACGTGAGAACAAATGAGAAGGTAATTGAATGAAAAAGTGCGCCTCCAGTTTAGAAAATTAAGCTTAATGGCCAGAGGGTGGTTGTGCTGAGCACATAACACCTTCTATCAGCAAATGTTTGCACTATCTTCGCCAACAGAACGCGGCCACTCGATCAGTATGGCTCGATTGTGAACTGATGACATGGGGTCTTTTTTATCCCCATTTTCCTAAACACTTAATAAAGTAATATAGAGAAATTCAATTTGATTTGACCTTGATGGGGATATATATGCAGTTGTCAAATCACCCAATTTTTTTGGGTGAGTAAAAAAAAGGTGGTGGTATGGTAGGAATAAGACAGTTGTTTGAATCAAAGTGCTTAGTTCATCATCACTCGATTTTTCTTCCGTGCAAAGTAAAGACTATTTAGCATTCAAGCAGGCGCGCTGGTAGGCTATATTTAACACAAGCTGGCACATGGGATATTTCAAACCCCCAATCAGTTTTCAGTGAACTGTTGATACTTGTATGAATTTTTAAATAATTTGTTTTGTATGTTTTGTTTTGATTAGAGTCTATTTATATACATCTCAAAAAACATAATTAAACTAATTGATAGTTTTTGTTATTGTTTTAAAAGATGCCATAATTTATTACATGGAAACTCTTTTAATAGGGATATAATTCCCTATTATTACAAAAAACCTTTTAATCATTGTTTTGATAATTGGTATAAATACAATGTGAATACAAAATAAAAACATAGCTTATGGAGAAAGAGGTTTTTTTTAATTAGGGATTATAATCACACTTTGTCCTCATCTGAAAATTCCTGCAATATTTTAACAATTTCTTCAGGAGTCATCATCCAGAGTGGGTAACTTTTAGTATTGCTTATTATTATGGAATAGAATTTGTTTTATCAGCTCATGACTTGCAAACTAACTTATTATTATGGAATACAAAACACTCAGAATTCAGACTGTGAATTCACCAATGATAAGTGATAACTTTATTGCCCAACTGGGAATCAAACCCAGAACCCTTGATTGAATAGGCGGGAAAAAAAATTAAACTATTAAATATTTTGTTCAAAAATGAATTTGATAAATAATCAAACTTGTGTTACTTGACTGGGCACGTGGGGTATTTTATACCGCAGCAATGCGTTTGTTTCAAATAGATTCAATTTAACAGACAGTTAATTAAATTAATTTAATTCCAACTATACCATTTGATAGTCAAGGTTAGACTGAAGAAATAGAGAAAGCAACACACTCCTTGGGCGCCCGAAAGTGTTACGACACTGATAAATTTACAATTGGGGTACTTTATACCTCAGTGCATAAGTTCAAGGGTTAAAGCTTCATATTTTGGGTTTTTTTGCACCGCTTACTATCCATTTGAGTTATACGCATATGTACTAATCATGCTAATGGGTTAAGGATGAAGAATGTTGAATTTAGAGTAGGTGTACCAACATATGCGTGGAGATATAGGGAAACCATTTAGGTAAAACCACCCTCAGTAGGCCTCTGGCCACCAAGATTGAATCTCAGTCTTCCTGTCATCAACAGTTCAGCCTATTGTGAGAGTGACGCTTTAGACCATGCGGCCATAGAAGATGCTAAAAAGCTTGGAGTTGACTGTCCCAAGTTCACAAATATTGTGTGATTTTTTTTTTTTTTTT
>CABFWB010000261.1:193537-231327 GCA_902151455.1 Timema bartmani
TTTCCGTCTATATAACATGCTATTATGTTTGTTGTTGACGGTCCCGAGTTCACAAATATGGAGTGATTTTTTTTTTTTTTTTTTGCCAGGTAATTCCATACACAAAACATTCCCTGTTTTCTCTCAGTTTTCACAGGACATTCTTCAACATCAGCCACTATTAGGCCCTATGCATTTACTCTAATAGTCTAGAATAGTTTTATATTACATTGAGAATGTTGACAAAATAACTACAGTGGAAGGTCATATGTTTAGTGTAAATTAGAACTAATATTTGAAACAAAAAAAATTAAATCCTTGCAGGTGCTATATAACAGAATTTTGAGGGTTAAATTTTCAGAGTAGATGGGCGAAACCATTTTGAGGGTCTTTTGTGAATTCAATTTCTCTTGTGACTGAGTTGTGAGCTAAACAACCTAATGAACTTGTTGAATCTTAGCCCTTTTTGAAAAATGTTGTCACTAATTGATAGAGGATACTAATACTGTAGCCTGTATAATATAACAAAAACAGTAGGGTGAAGTGGGGTAAGTGCAGCCAGGTTTTGAGCTCAATTTGCACAAATGTTATTGCAAGCAGAAAAATGAAACTATTCATGCATTATCCTTGTTTAATAGGCTTTCTGGCACACTGATTGATTTTTTAAAAATTGCATAGTGTTTGTTTTAGGAATTTTTTTTTACACCATGCTGTGTGGCTACACTTACCCTGAAGGTTGGGGCAAGTGCAGCCAGGGCCTGGAATTCTATATTATAGTGCTCCTAAAGAAACATTGGGGCAAGTATATTCTAGCCCATTTTTTAAAACAGATTCTGAAAGTTTTTGAATCATTCAAAAATATTTATCCTTTCAAAAGTTACAAACTTTTCCCTGATGGAAAACACAAAGGTTACAAAAACTGTAAGATTTCAAAATCTTTATAAAGAACATATTATTAATAAATTCATTTATATGGTAGGCTACTTAGATTTTTTTTTCCCCATGTTTGTTGGACTCCCAGACATGTTACACATGTTTTTGTTCAATTAAAAAATCAGTTTATTTTTATTTTTAATGTTTGAAGAAATACCACTTTGCTCTTTGAACAATAAGAAACACAAAATCACTTTTATAGGATAAAAAAAAAGTTTGTTCTTATTATAACTTAAAAAGTTTGATTTATAGCTTAACCTAGACTTAACCTATGAAACCATTATTCTTTTTGCATGTTTTTGGTCTATTATTCAGTGGCGAATTCTCCGGGTATGCTAGTTCTGCGCTGCATACCCATAATGATATGGACTTTTTTTAAATTCAATGTTGTCTGTGCTAAATGTGTGAATACTAAGTTTAGATTGTTAATAAACATACATGTAATGAATTATTAATTTTAAAACTGATATTGGTTCATATTCCAAGAATACTGTGTTTTAAGTAATTCTTCTTCCAAAAGGCTTTATATAACACAATAGGAAGCCCAGGGCCTGCTGCTTGAAAACCGCAAGGCAAGCTGAGGAGGTTCTAATGACTTTGCCCAATGTCTAGGGGGTTGCAACACATTCCCTTTCCGCTCACCCACAAATAATTAGCCAATGAGTTCATGTTTTTACACCCCAGGTCATGCTGTTCATGTGAAGCAAACTAAGCATTGTGCCAACTATTTAAAAAAAAGAGTTAAGATCACAATGTTTATTTATTAAGCTTATTTAGTATAGTTTAAGTAAAATTACATAAAATATATTTAAAAAAAATTAATTGTAAAATAATAGTTAGTACCGTACACGTAATCAGCTTTAAATTATATGAGGTTTGGCTATTAAATAACCGGATTGATGCTCCAAAAAATTATATTTACAAAATTACTCATTGGACATGATATCACCTTCAGTATAGTCCCCTCCCTGATTCCTACACCTCACCATACAAATCTTTCACTGGCAGCTCAATGTTTCAGGTCCTTTTCTGTGAGGCTGTTAATGAGCTTCATCGCTTTTTCCTTCAGAGCATAAACAGACTCGAAACGGGTTCCTTTTAGTGCAGACTTGATCTTCAGGAACAGAAAGAAGTCACATGGGGCTAGATCAGGTGAGTAAGGTGGATGTTCTAACACGGGAATCTTGTGCTTCACCAAAAACCTCTGGATAGACAGCGCTTTATGTGCTGGTGCATTGTCCTGATAAAGAATCCACGAGCCGTTCTTCCACATTTCAGGTCTTCTTCTTTTTATGCATTCACAAAGGGTTGTCAAAACCTCCTTATAGTACACCTGGTTAACAGTCTGACCTTCAGGTACCCAATCAATGTGAACAATCCCTCGGATATAAAAAAAAACTATCATAATTGCTTTGAATTTGAACTTGCTCATCCGTGCTTTCTTTTGTCTCGGTGAACTGGGACGCTTCCATTGCATTGATTGGTGCTTAGTTTAAGGGTCGAACTGAAAAATCCATGATTAGTCACAAGTTATCACATTTTCTAAAAAGTTTGGATCATTTTCAATGTTGAGAAGGATGTCAGCACAAATGTTCATTCAAGTTTCCTTTTGCTCATAAGTGAGCAGTTTTGGCACCATTTTAGAGCAAACTTTTTTCATGTGTAGATGTTCATATAAAATTTGTAGAACACTTTCCTTAATAGTAAAAAATTTCAGTAGGCATAATAAGCTATTTATCATTTTTAATAGGTGCTACACAAATATTTATAAAATTAATTGAGTACAGTAGTCATTTTATCTTATAGATGATGTGCTAAACTAATAGGTACATTAACATCTGTTGCACAATGTACCCCAACTGTTTTAAACATGTTTGTAAATTATTTAACTACCTGTTAAAGTGCTTTATTCTGCTTAATTGTAATGGATCCTACTGTCATAATACATTGCACTCTTCAGAAAAACAAACACCTGTTGACAATTATACCATCATAGACAAGTGTATGTATATTTCAAACAGGGCTTGATTCAAATGAACTTCAACGTTTTATCGACAGTTAACGGTGGCACCAACACTAACCATTAAAGAAATCTGGGCTAAGTAAACCTTTCTCAAGTGCATTATCCAATGTGACACATTTTCAGTAGCTTTGCTTTCTTAGTGCAAGAATATGTCTAGAGTCTTTGCCCCCTGGGTGAACTCAACAAATCTTTGTTTCATTTTTTTCTGTTATACTGTATCAAAATGAGTGAAAGACTTGACAGGCAAGACAAAAAAGGAATTTGATAAAATATAATTTTGTATAAGTAGCCTATTCAAAACAAGGCGATCTTCAAAATCCATGATTTTTTCCAGTATTTTTCCATGTAGGGGGCAAATGCTAAATCCCTGGACTGTCCCAAAAAATCCGAGATAAATGGTCAGCCTACCTTGGATACCAATAGCTTTTATTCAGTAGGCTCCCCTAAAGTGTTTTTAAAATAAAATTAAAGTTTGGCTTCATAGACTAGCGCGTTTTCGGTTCAACTCTTGTGTTAAACTTAATCTTACACTTATCTGGAAACATATTTGCTTTCAATAGTGATTTTATTTAAATGCATTTGTATATGGTACTATTTGTGCTAATAATAATCTGTAGACTTTAGAAAGAAAAATTGTTTATTTTTATTAATTTATTCAGAATTTGTTTATAAAAAGAGCCAAAATCGTTTGTGTTTGTGTGTGTGTATATATACATATGTATATATGCATATGTGTGTGTGTATGTATATATATATATACATATACACACACACATCCTAATGTAGGCGTGGTTCATTCACTAACTCGTTACATACATTTAGGAAAGTGAGATCTATTACAGGGTATAAATTATTTGTCCCAACCCGGCCGCATTATTTTAGATGCAATCACTCCAATGATAAAATACAGAATACATTACAAAAAAAACCAACATCATAATAGAATATAAAAAAACCTTTACAAAAAACAAAACAACAATAAGTACAGTATACATACAGATTCTGCTCAAATTATCACATCAGTTGCTACAAAATTTCAGATACCTTTTCACCCAAATATCACCTGGGCAAAATTATTTTCCAGAATGTACCTCTTGACTTCCTTTTTAAAAAGATTAAGTTTCTTCATCTTTATTTCTTGTAGTATTATATTGAAAAATTTTAGTCCCTTAATCTTTATTGAGTTGAGTCCAAAAGTAGTGGTGTTTACTCTGTTCTGGAAATAATTATTCAGAATTCTTGTAAAGTAGTTCCCCTTTTTGTGTTCGCCAATTTTTAGGTTATTAATAGTTAGGTTGTTTTCAAGTTTATATGCCATTACAACCGTATAAAAAAAAATAGCTTCTGTTAATTTCAAAACACCCAACCTTTTAAGCTTAATGTCGTCGTCCTCACCACTGGGCAGCCGAAAAATATTTTTAGTGCTGTGTTTTGTAGTCTTATTAGTGGTATTAAATTACTTTTAAAAGTATTACACCAGATTACATTTTAGGACTAGTGTGAGTTAACCAGAGCAAAGTAGATGGGCTTTAACACGTTCAGAGTGAATTTGTAGGAAAGTTTTTTTAACACCCCAATTGGATCCCTAATAATTTTTTTTGTGACATGGTTTATATGTGGGCACCAAGGTAGTGAACTGTCAATGTTCAGAACGAAATATTTTGCTTTCTTTACTCTTTTCAATATGTTATTCCCAAAGCTTATCTGGTAATTATCTATATTCTTTATATCTTTGTTTTCTGGTCTAGTAAAAATGATGTAGTTAGACTTTTCAAGATTCAGTGACAGTTTACTGACTCTTAACCAATGGTATAACAATTTCAGGTCTGTTTGAATATTCTTTGCTATATTTTTAAAATTTTGTCCTATGTAAAATAAACTTGTGTCATCTGCATATAGTTGTAACTGGCCTTGAAAATTTACCTGGAAAGTGTCGTTAGCATAAATAAGAAAAAGTACAGGCCCAATTACCGAACCTTGAGGGACCCCACACGTGACACCAAATACAGTACTTTCGTGATCGTTTATGTAAGTGTATTGTTTTATGTTCGTAATATAGCTCTTAAACCACTCAAGAGCTACTCCTCTTATTCCTATTTTAGACAGATTGTATAATAATATTTCATAGTTAACAGTGTCAAATACATTTTTTAAATCAATAAATAAAGCTCCAGAAAGCTTAGAATTGTCATCCAATGTATACTGTATTTTATCAATCAATTCAAAAGCCGCAGTTAGTGTATCAGATTTCCCCCTAAATATTAGTGTATCAGATTTCCCCCTGGATTTCATAAATGTGTTAAGTGTCAAAACTTTTAATGATTAGGATTATGTAAACAAGTCAATTTGATATTAAAAAACGAACGGTATCTAAAACACTACAACTGGTAAATAACTTAAGGAGTATGTAGACAAGGCTTAACAATTCGTTATAGGACGGCCTTAAAGGTCAATTACATTTGTCTCCATGTAGGATGGCTGAACCAAAACAAATATTTTGATCAAGAATATGCTTGATTAATAGAAAAAATAATTTACAACGGATATTCCTTTTAAACAAATATAATAAAGGTTAACATGAAACGGGAAATAAACCTCCATCATATTGAAAGTGCGAGAGAAATAATAACTCACTTGGTAATAACTTGAATCCGCCATCTTGCAGGTAAGTTTATTTTCTTCGATCTTTTTTAATACGAATAAACATTTGTATGGCAGAACTCTAGAACAAATTCTGCCTTCCGTCCCAAATTAATAAATATGTATTTGGTATGTTCAAATTAAATATATACGAAAGATTAATAAGAAACAAGTTCCTTTAGACGGATTCATAACAACAATCCTACCACTCCAGCCTACTCAGTCAGACTGACTCATTGGCCAATCACAAGTCAAAATCAAAATATAAAAGTAATGAATTTATTCTACACACTTAATTCGACGATATACACGCTTACATCAAAAGATTTCCTTGACGGATTACACTATGGAGAAGCATATAAGATAGGACCATAATGAAATCCATCAAAGTAGAATATTTTATGTAAGTTAAGTTTAAAACACATTGTCAAGTTATTATAAAATACTTATAAATTTAAAATCTAAAAATATATTAAATTGACAAATCACTAAATGAACAAAAGTGTTTATATTATTTTATAGCTTCAAGCATCAGGAAATGATGGAACCCTAGTTTTTTTTGTAAAACTATAGCTCAACAAATTATTAATTATTGATGTATAATTTCATAAGTAAGAGAGGTTTAGAAAACGCAATTACGCTTTTATGATGTCCACATTGACAGCATTTCACAATATTATTAATACCGGTACCATCAAAACTGACAGCTTTTAACCATTTACCCTGACATTTGAATAGATTTAAAGTAATTTTTATTATTTACATAACAGAGCTTTCAAATATTTCTCTATCGACCATAATTAAATTAAAATCATTATTCATTCCTGTTGAATAGTTTTTTTTGTTTAAGATACTTCATATACTTACTCCTCCTTGTTACTATAATATTCCTCTTTTTAATATATTACTGTTCATTCCTACAAAATAAAGGTACCGGTATTGATAAGTATTTACTAAAATAAGTTGTTTTTCTGTCTTACCTAAAATACTACGTTTAGTGTTGGTATTGCGAACTACCATTTAAAGCTAAATTATTCTAAATCCAGTCTATATTCATTACTCATAGTTACTATTACATTATTTTTTGTTTATAAAATCTAGATAAAATAATAAGACTAGTTTTCTTGGTTATGCCATGATGTAGGCTGTATAATAATCAATCAAGGTAATACTGAAAGGTACCTTAAGGCCCGTTGACATGGTGTTAGTGGACTAATGCAAGTTTACTAGTATTAGTTTACTAACATGCTAGTTGTGTTGACACGCATTTTTCATTTGTATTAGTATCGCTTCTAAAAACATGGCTGAAAATAAAGTGGTGCTAACTGATCTCTCTATTGGAGCCTTTTTGTTTTCATCACTGCTTCTGATTTCTCGTTCGTGTTATTAATACGCATATACTAATAATTACGCTTATGTGTTAGGAGCTAGGAAGGGTGAATTTAGAATAAGAATGGGTGGCCAAATAAATTATAATTTTTCAGTAAACGCAATGTATCATAGCTAGTTGATCTATTAAAAAAATTGTTTTATATAGATAACATAAAAATGTTTGTGGTTAGTATGTCTAATATTTCTTAATTCCTTAATACATTAAAATATGTTTCAGTTGATCCCAAATAATTATTTTATTATTTAGCTTGATTTGTTATAACTCACTTAGCTTACATGATCAATAAAATTAAACTCAAATAAAGTCAATAAATCCCAATAAAACCAAACTCAGTTGAACATTTTTTATAAATGGGCCTGACCCAGGTTTTTTCAACCCTGTTTTAAATGTTGGTATACTAATAACAAAATATCTTGTTAAATGCTAGCTAGCTAGGCCTAAAATATTCCTTAAAAATAGTAATAAATTAATTTGTTGATTGGTTTAAATATAAACTATCTGGTTTGCTATGAGACAATAATATAATGTTGTGTATCTACTCAAGTTGCCAAAGCATTACTACAAAGTGTTTGAAGTGTATGGGCTGAACATTATTAATTAAAACTTGGTTAAAGTGTCAAATACGTAGATTGGAAAGCGTGCCAGTGATTTCGCGTGAAATTCACCGGCCAATCATACCTTACTTGCCGATAACACAAATATTATGTTGCCGGAACTAATCACGGTACTACAATGTTTTATTATATTTTGTGATTGTACGTAAAAAAAAATTACACATGACACGTTGATTGGTAGGAAATAATGGCTTAGCTAACACCTAATCTGAAGTGATAACTTCTGATACACTCACTATCTTGGTCTTTTTCTTTTTAATGTATTTTGTTTTGGGGCTTTGGATTTTCTCCAATAGTAACTGATGAAATGTTTCCCCATTTTCGGAGGTAATACTTGCCTAAAAAGAAGATACAGTAGTTGCCGCACATGAAGAAGACATTGAAGGATGAACGCCACATAGGGAGGATGTTAACTGACAAACTTCAGCAAGTGAGGATTTTGCAGCTGATGTTAACTGTACCATACAAATATCTGTTGAGATATACCATCGTGATAATGTGCTGTGTTTATAAATAATGCATGTTTGAAAGTCTGCACATGCGCGGATAGAGTGTTCTTAACGTGTTTTCTGTAGAAACGCTAGAAAAGTTGAAATTATCTCTACTCGAGCAATATGAGCTACCCTGGCCACGAGGTCTTCTTGTGAAATGGCTTAGAGCTGTCACGTGACCAATTATCAGAACTGCTCTCGTTTTACAGCAAACGTGTGAATCCACAGTAATGGTAAAATCAATTATTTCTATACTATTCAGAATGGACATACCTTCCCTCACCCCCTCAACGCAACGGACCAAGATGTGAAGCTAAAGTTTGTCGTCTGCTTGCTAGCGAACGGACAGATTTATGTTGAAATAAGACAGATCAATGAACAATTAATCACTCGCCAAAGACTTGTGTGAACCCTATTCTGATATGTTAATCCTAGATCCTGTATCCAGATCAGTTTAAGGAGATCCTAGATCTTGTCATCATTGTTTTATTTCTATATTCTTGATTAAATTATTCACCGTTGCTATGCGTAAAATGTATCAATACAATAATAAATTAGTTCTTGCGATATAATTATTATTTGAATTCCTACAATTTAACGGTTTATTTCGATGTTCTTGTGCAATAACATGTGCCTGGTGAATAAAAGTATATAAAAAAATATAGTAGAGTATTATATTCCACTTGACTGAAGACACATTTACATTAAAGGATATACAATTCAGTTTTAGAGGTAATATTCTGTAATAAGAATAAAACATTTGATATACTAAAATATGCAGCAACCGCCCTTGTTGTTTACATTTCACCAAAACTACAATAATATATTTAAAATAGGTTATTAGTTCACATAATGGTTTCGTTAACATTATTATATTTAAAAATCGATAGCTAAAATTAAAAAAGCTAGTTTCAAACTTAATTACATTCGTTTGAATGACAAACTTTGTGTAGTAGTTTCACATTAAATTATCATCTAGGTTATAGGCTTGTATGAAGCATTACTTTATTATAATATATTTAAGGTTGGCTCAAAACTTATATATTGCTTTCAGAAACCCTATTACATTTTATGTTCAAAACTATAGTGAAATAAGCTCTCTAAAAACCTGATTACTTTTGTTCGAATGATAAACTTTGTGTGGAACAGTTACGTTCAAACGATCGTTTAGCTTAAATGTTTGAAGGAAGGATTAATATTTTAGCCTAAATCGACTATTTAAATTATAAAAAAACTCATATGTGTCGAACTTAGTTATGCTCTTCAAACCTTTTATTGACGTATTTTTTCGTTTAACTAATAGTACATTAATATATCTCATATATTCATAAAAATTAGCAAACGATGTTGTCTTTTATGTGTGTAAGAGAGAAAGAGATACCCGAAAGTTTCCTACTTTCTTAATCAATGGTGCACAGACCAGAGACAAGGCACAGACGACAGATCGAAAATTCTAGCCGTAGATATCCATCTAGTTATATTATAGAGATCAAAGGGTCAAGGTGAATCTACACGTACGCTGAAATTTGAAATAAGTAAAGTCAGCAGCACTTACAAGGGGAGGCCACGACGTTCGGATCACGGATTATCTTTAAACTTTGAACACTTTTAGTAGTCCATTAGGACAACATAATGTGCAAGTAGTAAGGCGTACTACTTAGGCGTTTTCGAGAAAATCGCAAGAGAATTTTAACGCGTCGAATATGTACCGGTGCGTTGCGACTATAACACGAGATGTTGGTGGTCGAGTGGTTAGCGTTCCAACTCTGTAATCACTAGATAGCTGGATCGAGTCCCGCTGATTCATTTTTTTTTTCATCACTGGTCATATTCTTTCATATATATTACAATTCAAAGGTAATATAATGAAAAAATACGTGTATTTGCATGAACTTTTACTGAATTTCCAATGTTATTTGGCTGTTTACTAATTTTTATTACTACAACAAATATTATATTCATAACTATCGACAAATAAAAGACCAAACGCATAAAGTTTTCCTGAAAATGAATGCCTGTCGTGATTTGCGAAATCCCTCATACCTGAAATCGGGTAAGGTACCCGGAACTGCTTTGCACCTGGACGCTTTGACCTGCAGACACAGGTTTGAAAGGATAAGGGGAGGGCCAGGCTTGGAAAGCCCAAGTCAAACATCGATAAATAAAGGTGTTAATAACTTTATTCAATAATACAATGAGTTACAATATGTCAGAATATATTACCTTTGAATTGTAATATATAGGAAAGAATATGACCAGTGTTGAAAAAAAAAGATGAGCGGGACTCGATCCAGCTATCCAGTGATTACGGAGCTGGAACGCTAACCACTCGACCACCACCATCTCGTGCTTAATTGTTACAACGCATCGGTACATATTCGACGCGTAAAACTTCTCTTGCGATTTTCTTGAAAACGCCTAAGTAGTACGCCTTACTACTTGCACATTATGTTGTCCTAATGGACTACTAAAAGTGTACAAAGTTTGAAGATAATCCGTGATCCGAACGTCGTGGCCTCCCCTCGTTAGTGGTGAAGTTATTCACACGCCCGTGGAAAATTGGGAATCTGTTTACCCATGATGTATTGAAACGTTAAATATATATAAAAAAAATAAATTAACAAACAGTGCAAATTACTATATTTAAAATAAAGGGAAATGTTTTACTTACTGCCCAGGTTTAATTTTTGTATTGATTAAACTCATGGCTTCCAATATACTGTAGTTTTCCATAATAACTTTTGAGATATGCCATCTTGAGAATGTGTTTATAAATAACGTATCATTGAAAGTGTGCGCATGTGCTGATTGGGTTTTCTGTGGAAGCGCTGGAAAAGTTGAAATTATCTCTACTCGGGCAGTGTGAAATATGCTGGCCAAGCGGATTTCTTGCGATTGAATTAGAACTGTTACATGACCAAATTTCAGCACGGCTCGTGTTTTACAGAGAAAGTGTGCCACAATAAAACACAGGCGTAAAAGTCCGCAACAGTCCAGCCAACTGACCAATAATAATAACCTTCAGCTAAGTTTAGTACCTTACATATTGTAACGCTTCTCTTTTGAATAATAACATGTCTCGAAATATAAAGCTTACTTTAATGTTTTGGGTATACTTTTTAACTCATATTTACACTTTCACTAGCACTCCTGTGTGTAGCATCTTGAATATGATACTTTATCTTCTTTTCTTCGGAATATTTTGTTTTGAATTTGGCTTTGATTGAGTAGCTTCTGGTATATGCATAGATCTCCATAATATAATTGAATGGACATCTGTGGCTGAAATATTCGAGCTTTCGTCTGCATACTATTGTCTAAGAGAGAAGGAAACTTTCGGGTATCTCTTTCTCTCTTACACCCATACAAGGCAAGGTGGCATTTTGATATCATTCATTAATTCTATTGAAATGCGATTGGTTAAATGAAAAAAAGTTAGAAAATTGCTTTGAAGAACATACCAAAGTTCGAAAGTGGTTAGTTTTTTCTTTAAATAAGTTGATAATTCCTAATATATACAATGATTTTTGAAGGAAGCTCGCTTGTAAGGCTTTATCTCGTACCAGAATCTTACCCTATAGTTGTGTTTAGGTAGGATAAAACACGTTACAGAAGGAAATTTCTACTTCCGTTTTAAATGGCCGTTGATCCTACCAAAATATTATAAATAGCATAGTATTCTCATACAAAATAAAGCCTTACAGATTGGGATTATTACTAAAATCAGGGTTTAGTAGATACCGTACTTTCTACAAGCCTATAAACTAAATTATCATTTGAATGTAAGACTTATACACAAAGTATGTCATTCAAACAAATGTAATACAGTTTTAACTAACTTGTTTCATTATAGTTATTTAACTTTCAACAAAATTTTGTTTCTTAAAGCAATATACAAGATGAGCCAACTTTTTAAAAAAATTGTAATATAACTATACTTTCTACAAGCCTATAACCTAAGTGATAGTTTGAATGTATGGCAACTATACAAAGTTTCTCATTCAAACAAATGTAATAAAGTTTTAAGATACCTTATTCATTATATTTATCGAACTTTCAATATAATATAGTTTATGAAACCAATATACAAGCTAATAAACAACTTTAAATATAAGTGTAGTCTTGAGAGAGTGTAAACAACATTGATGATAACTACATATTTAAATATGTTAAAAGATTTTATTCGTATTTGAACAGTATTACCTGTAAAAGTGAATTGTATATCCTTTAATGGAAATGTTTATTCAGGAAAGTGTGGTATAATACTTCACTATTTTCAAACAATAACACTTTTATTCATCATAAACATGTGTTCGCATAAGAACATTGAAAGAAACAGTTAAATCTGCCCCCCCCACGTCACGCTTTTGTCCTTGGCAATGTGTATGTGTATGTCCATCCAGTTATATTATAGAGATCAATGGGTATATCATATAAAATGCACACTAAAAGTAAAAACAGAAAATAAATGCCTCAAAAAAGCCAAAAAATACCATAAACTGTAAAAAAAACCTAAAAATACAAAAATATGCACAATAAAAGTATTGTTTTTGATAGCAGTGTCATAAAATCTGTGTATGTATAAGCTAGCTTTGTGATTGAATTCACAGAAAAAAAATGCAATGTCATCAACTTCTGGGCCCTGCTTATGACACTTGTTAGAATTATGCAATAAAATTATAATGGTCAAATGACCTTAAAGGAAACAGTGTGTTTGGACATTACTTGTCAAAGGTTTCTGCCAATAAGAAATCTTTAGGAGGGCATGTGAAACATGCAACATGATTCTCTTAACTAATAGGGTGGAGGAGTAACAGATAGGAAGGGTTTTGAGGGAATGAAAAAAGGGTAAAGAATTATAGGATACAAATATATAAACATGCTAAAGGACAAAAATAAAGACAACCATTGTTTTTTAAAGTTTTTGTTCCAATATCATGATTGTTTATATTTGAAAACTAACTCGATTCTTGAGCTTGGTTGAACAGTTCTTGTCTTCGTCGTCGCAATTCTCCTTCCAGACACCTGTGCCTGTCCTCATGTATCTTCCTGCGTTTGGCTGTCTCCGGGGAATCTGGAGGGACTAAGGCTTGTGTTATTTGGTAGTACACTATCGAAGAATCCTGTTCTTTTATAGCCAATGTCACTCTGAAAAGAAAAAAGAGTCATTTAATTCAAGCTTTGACTACACAGTAAAAATGAGTCTTAGGTAAGTTTACATACATGATGAAACAAATTAATTTATCAATATAAGTTTTTTTATAATGATATTTATAAAAAAAACATTCCATGGCGTGAGTCTGCAAGTGAGCTATACCGACCTAGTGGCCGCCGCTGTTAGCGATGATAGTGCAAACATTTGTGGATAAAGGATCCAATTTTGTCAGCACTTCGAGCCTCTGCATGTCAATCTCAGTTTTCTAAACCGGAGCTGCTACTTCTTTATTCAAGTAGCTCCTCATTTTTCCTTTCGAGGCTGAGTTTGACCCCCATTCCAGACCTACTTAGTGTAAAAAAAATTGATCCTTTTCTTCTATGTTTGAACTTTATTATAATCCAATTTTCAAAGGAAAGGCCTTTTAAAAAATACGAACATATTTTGTGCTGCCAACATTGATAACATTTTACGATATTAGTACTGTTATTTTATAGGTATTAATAATATCTATCAGCAGCAAATCATATGACTAAGTATGAATACATAAAAGTAGTTAGCCTACTGTCTGTAATATGGTTTGTGCCTTTTGATTTGTAATTATTATTAATGATATTCCAGTTTATAATAAATTTGGACTTTTTATTATCTATTCCCAATAAATGGTCTATTAACATGTTGACATTTATGAACACCAATTCTGAATTGACTGATTAATCAGCACACAATAATTTTCTATGAGCAAGAACGAAAGAGCCTACCAATATTGCCGGGAAAGGTGTTTTCACATAGGTACCTCCTAATTGATTAATGGAACAGTATAGTTTATTAAAAATATTCTTAACATGAATTTAGATTTATTATGATTTCAATTAATTTCATAAAACAATAGATTCTTCAACACACCCCTTGATTTCCTTGTCTTTGCACAGAATATTTTGCACTTGTTCAATCCACTCTGGTGTTATATCTGCTGTGGCTGATACAGGTACATATATTTCAGGCATCGTGGAGGACTGTTTTTTCTTGCCGGTTAAATAAATTATATCTAGCTCTTGACTGTAAAAATATTCAACATTCCACAAAGCTTGTACTGTAACACAAAGAAATATATCACATAATCTTTAAATAAATAATAATATGATTCATTTTATCTTAATCTCTTCTATAGGGGTTCTCAAAACTTTAAAATAGTGAAATCAAAGGTCAAAGCTCCTTTGCTTTGACTTAACACACACACTATAATCTTCGAGGGAAGAAGAAAACTTTGATTTGTAATGAACAGACTTGAAATATCTCACTAAATATGACTTATCAAGACATTTAATTATTTTTAAAACAGTTACAGTACCAAACAGTATTTCAATATCAGTTAGGTGATTAAATGAACACCTAAAAAGTAAGCATCAGGAGTGCGGAGTTTGTAAACAAGCCTTTAACTCAGACTCCTTTATTTTTATATTGTACAACTCCTTTATAAATAGCTAAACTATATTGATTAGTAATGACAAATTTACTGCAGTAAAATGCTCCAATACAGATACCTATATGGAAAGCGTCTTTGACATCGTGAATGTATATTTAAATAAATTTGTATAGCCTATACAAATTACAAATTTAATAGTTGAAAAGAATAAAAATGAAGTATGACATTAAAATGATATAGTTAACATAATATATTGTTATAATATCATAAGTTTTTATTTTGAAACCACCCCGACACCTTAGCTCAGTCCGTAGCATGTCTTTCTACTGAGCTAAGGGTCCTGGGTTCAATACCTGGCATGGCCAAAGAAATGTATCATTGGTGAAATGTGGGTTTACCATTCCACAGTGATGAATTAACGGCTGGGGACTGGATGTTGTGCCTGTCCTAGTCTTAAATTTAAGGCATATGAAGCTACGACAGGCCCAGCAAGCCGATAGTGGAAAAAATATGGTTTGAATAAAAAAATGACCCAGCCCATAGGCTGGGAACAGTAATGGATGTACAAATTTGGAAGCCGTAGTTGGTACATTCTTACCAACTCCACCCAAAAATTGCTTTTGACTCAGACTCCACAGCTCTGGTGAACATGGATAAATTCAGATGTATCGGCATATAATATCAGAGTGTGGATTTTTTGCTAGACCTTTCTATTTACCTAGATGCACTTGATAGTTAGTTTAAAATTTGAAAGTAGTGTTATGTGACAACATTTTTTTAAGCACATCTTATTACTCGTTTGGGTTATAAGATTATGAACTAATTATGCTAATGGTTTAGAGGTAAGGAAGGTTGGAGCACCACTCCATTTAAGTACCAAAATGTAGGAATAATGATTTAACAACTCATTAAAATGCATTATCATCATAAAAACTTAATATTAAAGTTATTTCATAGTAAAAAAGTACAATTTTTTTTAAACACAAAAGAACAGGGTAAATTACTCATCAACACCAAACCACATCTTTCAATATATAGGCGTTGATATGAAAATAATACAAGATGATGAACCAAAATTAATAAGCGAATTAAAAAATATATAACCTCTTTTAAAAAAATACCCTAAGACCAGGGGACAAGAAACAATAACAGAATAATTATTTTTAGAATTAAAATGGTATTAGGACATTTCAAGAAAGTAAATAAACAAATACTTTTTAGGTAGGCCTACTCTCAATGTCAATGTGAAGAATGGTGTTTCTTGCAATCTTTGACCAGTTTGGTTACATCAGGTGCAATGGAAGATAGTTTCAGTCTTCTTAAGTCAGGCTCAACATTCAGCCTGTTCCTTTTCACACTTTTTAGTCCAACCAGGGCAGAGTAGCCCATTTCACAATTGTATGTTGTGGGAAATGGTAGCAGGTGCTTGATGACACTGTTGGCGAGTTCAGGGTATTCTGATTTCACATGAATCCAGAAGTTTGTGAGGGATTTCTCACTAAACGTGATTTTTAGTGCTCCATCAGATACCAATTCGATAATCTGATAACACATACAAAGTTGAAAGGCCAAATGACTCAATCACAGATGTAGCACTGAAAGGATTCCTAATCTATTCCTTACTTCGATCAGGCTCTAGAAAATATTTTTTATGCCATCTTGCAAAATCCGAAATAATTGCACTAATACATCATCGATTAGTTCTACTGCAGACTGCAAAAAAATTATCAAGTGCAGAAAATGAATCATATTCTCCATGACCAAGCCATTTATTCTAAAGTTCATTTTTTTTTGTAGAAATGCTTTTATTTTATCTTGCACTTTAAAAATGTTTACCTTCTGCCCCTGAAGTGACAGTTTTAGGCTGTTGAAGAGGCTGAAAATATCGCTGAGATATGCCACCTGCGCTAGCCACTTAAAATCATGGAAAAAAGATTTACTTACTTCATGAGTGTCATGAAGGAAGATCTTGATCTCATCCCTCAACTTGAAAACTCTTAAAAGCACTTTCCCCCTTAACAACCACCATACTTCTATGTGGAAAATTTTTGTGATCAATTCCCATTTCTTCGCACAATACATTAAAAAGGCAAGAGTTAAATGGCCGTAATTTAATTAAATTAACCATTTTAACTACTTGTTTCAATACAATATCCAGTTCAGAAGGCATTCCTTTTATCGCTAACTGTTCTCTGTGGACAAAGCAGAGTTGAACTACATTCAGGCAAATTAACTCTTTTACCTTTGCTGTAAAACCCTTTTTTCCCCCACACAAAGCTGGTGCACCATCAGTATTGACTCAAACGCATTTTTTCCAATCCAATTGTGTTTTATGAAATAATCATTAACCATACCAAAAATGTCATCGCCTTTGCTGTGAGATTTTAACGATAAACAAAACAAAAAGTCATCATGAACTTTATTTACGTAAATGTGTCTTACATGTTAACACAATTTTTCTATGTCCGTGCTTTCGTCCAATTGTAAAGCAATATAACTACTACCACCCACACATGTGATTAATTGCTCCTCCACATTAGATGCCGAAGATGTTATGTGATGCTGAATTGTATCATTTAACAAAGGAATCTTGTCTATTACTCGCCCTGCCTTTTCCCCTTGAAGTATAATATTCATCATCAATTTAGCTGCTGGCTTCACAAGTGTTTCAGTGATGGTATGACCTTGATCAGTTTTTGCCACAAGTAAAGCCACTTGGAATTATGCCTCTGTAGTTTTACTCTCTTCCTCACCCGTAGCAACAGAAGTCATTGATTTCTGTTATGACAACATCACTTTATGCTTGTTTTTAAAATATTCAACAGGTTTATGGGCTAAATCTGCATGTCTTGTTTGAAAATGCTGTGGAAGTTTTGACGGTTTCATCGCGTCGTCAGACAAAGTATCATAGCACACAACACAAATAGAGTTAGGTGCAAATTGGTCATTGGTCCAATAAAATCGCATTTTCAATTAATCTTCATCATATTTCATGTTTTACACATTTATTTTGTTTTTTGGCAGTAACAGAACTGGCTTGAAAACGATCGTCAATGATTTTAATTTTAGCAGGCCCATGTGGAGTGATATCGCTTTCACTTATATTCCGTTTTAATGAACCACTGCTAAGCCACCAATCCATTCTGAATTTAAATTACAAATAACACAATAATAATGTAAATAGTAGGCCTATACAATATTTAGACAAACCCCCCATACACAAAACATAAGAATAACTAACTACCGAAAGCAAAGGACTACTCGGTACTGATGTGAGTGCCATGTAGCTGTAGGCTTCTTACTGTATGTGTATATTGTACTGCACATCCTTCAGCGCATTTGACCTTTATGGCCTGAGCTGAATGGCAGTGGAGTTGGTACTCTCTTATCTTAGTGCAATAAAACCACTGTACACGCTGCTTATCTTAAAGTTGCATTACTTGCGTGCTACAAATACAAATTTTCCATATAAAATTTAGAAAATTTCGCGAACCACTTAGAACCTAGCCACGGACCACAGTTTGAGAACCACTGGTGTAGAGTGTGAGTGGGAAACAATTTAGCAAAAACCACACTCAGTACACCTGACCGGGGGTTGAACCATGATCTCCCTATCAATGGCAGTCTAGTCTATTGTGAGAGTGATGCCTTATATCATGTGGCCATTAAAAAAGTAATCTTTGCACAACATTGTTTTTTTCTCAAGCAAACATTGAGAATTTGTAGGGTTTGCTGAAAAACTGACCTTCACACAATTCAATATATATCTGAAGTGCCAGTGCTGCTGTTTGTTGCCTCTTGCATCCTAGGGTGATCATATCCTCTAACTGAAACATATAGCAACATAATACCATTATTGTACAAACAAATCTGTTTTCAATGGTCCCTGTATCAGTGTAAGGGGAAAAAAAACGGTTTTATTGGTTTTTTTGGGGGGAAACTCTTAAAATTTGACTTCCACATACATGTAATGTTTAAATTGATCACATATCAATAAAACCTCAGGTACATTTGTGCAAAGTTGTGTAAATTAAATATAAAAATTTGTAAAAGCTATAAATAATGACTATAAGTATGTTGCATATAGGAAATTGTCTTTACAAGACTTTACATAGACACACACACACACATAACTTTTATTTAGAGAATATTTTCTTTGACCAATGATTATTGCTTGGAGCCGTTTCTCACCTGTACTTGGCCGGATGGACACAGAAAGGGTGTGTCAGCTTCCTTGCTGACAATTTGAACAAGTTTGCAGCAATTCATGTCTTAGGCAATGAGACTTTAAACAGTACAAGGCGAGGTCTGCTATTACATTTTTTTCTTCTTAATTGAGTAACTTTACAATCTGCTTGAATAAATTTAGAACAATTCTTATACATGGTTGTATTGAATATCAAAAACACGTTTTCTTAGTAAAATATTATTACCAAAATGCATTATTATTATTCACAATCAACAAAACCAAGATTTGGGAAATACTTATACAGGTATTAACTAAGCTGGTTTCTTGTATTTTTAAATTACCATTATTTAATTAGATTTCACACTAAAACATGTTATTATAAATGTAGCATGGGAATAGTGCACAAAGAGGGTAAGATTCTTTAATTTATTTCTATGTAATTTTCTGAGAAATAAAACATTTGTTATCGATACCATACCATACTTTAACACAGTGGTACAACTTTGACATGTGGAAGTAAAAAAAATGTTAAAATGTGAGTACTCCTAGAACTTAGCTGTGATCGCATTATATTTGACATCATTAGATGCAGAATTTCATTAGCTTTCAGAATATACACTTAGATATATGATATTATGAATGGTTTAGTAAAAGGATTTTTTTTCTCTCTGTTGCCAAAAAACTGCAAAAAAAATTCAGGCCCAAACTTTTATGTGCCCAGGTCATACTACAACATGTATTGTAATTTTAAGTGTTACCTTTTTAACTATGGGAAAATAAACCATTTTACCAAAAGTTTACAAAGTGGGGCTACTATGAACACGCACTTTATTTGGGAAAAATGTATTTTTTGAAAGATATTATTTTGTTATTTTTTCTGTTGCAGAAATGAACATTGAAGTTTAATAGTGGAGTTTAAAAAAATTAGTACTTTTTCACTTTGTATTTTAGTGAATTTTAACATTGTGTGCAAATATAGGCGTAAGCTTGGTGCCCGGCACTATAAAGATTTCAGTGGCTAAACTTTGAAACACGCATTGGATGATGTTAGTAAAAACAGAATGACTTATAGGAATCCCTTGTGGTTTATTTGAAGAACATTATTAGGTACCTTTAGTTTTCATGATAGTGTTTATTTTGTTAAAACGGGTCATTTTAGCGAGCCCAAAAATTTAGGCATTTTCCTTGAGAGAGTGAATTTTTTTCGATGTAATACAGCTCTTTTACTATTAAAAAAGCACTTTATTGCTTATCCAAACCTATTTCCTACTGATGTATAATTTTTTAAAAGCTCAATGTCAGTTTTTAGACATTAGCGTCACTAAATATAATTTAACTCTAAAGATTTTTATTCCAATGTGTTCGTAATAGCCCCACCTTTGTATTGATTGTTTAATAGTTGTCCTCATTCATCCTACTACTACAGTTATTACAGGTTTTATATGAGTGTATCATAGTAGCCCGATAGTGGGGCTATTATGAACATGCACTTTTTTGTTTTTGAAAAACCCATGAGCCCAAAAATAAAACTAACATGTACATCTTGTGTGTATTAGAGCCCTGTACAAGTAAAACAAAATTGTTAGATTCTTAACAATACCTTGGGTTTTACATGTAAATAACCAAAATATTGAGTCAAAGTAGCCCCACTTTACAATACACATAACGAAAGCAAATTACTAATAATAAAAAAAATTGTAAATAAGTAAAAAAATTCACAAAGAATTTTAGAGCAAGAGATTTAATGATTATGAAATTTCATAAAGTCTATGAACTGTATACTCTTGGAAGGTCAACTTTTGTTTAATTGAGATAGTTTATAAAAGTGTTAATTAGGCTTATTGCATATTAAAATACTTTTGGTGCCATGCTGTGACAATCTTTAGAATATTTGTGTTCTAAGTACTAACATTATTCTGTGATTTAAGCGAGTTTATTTTTAAATTTTAAAATTATTTTACAATATTAATCTTGTGATCAATGGAAATTTGTTCAATTGTTTTTGTGTATATCTGGAAAAAAATATTAGTGAATTAAAAAAATATATATTTGAGGTAATTAATTAGCACTTTCTTAACTGACTGATACCAGCACACATCTTTTATAAACTTACTTAAATCTAGTATAGACACAACACCCAGCCCCCGGCCGTTAATTCATCACTGTGGAAGGGGAAACCCACATTTCATCAATGACAAGCTTTTCAACCATGCCAGGACACGAAATAGGGACCTTTAGCTTAGTAAACAAACACACTGTACTAGAATCCCAACCTCTTTGCGTCCTATTCCCTATATTACCGGCCAGTATTTTCAAATAATTTATAAAACATGTCTTATACCCTTATACAGTATGCTTGTTATTCATATATATAGGAGAAACACAAGAGCAAGGTGAATGCGGTTGGAATGAGATATCTTAGAAATGTATGTGGAAAAAGTTGTATAGACCAAGTCAGTAATGAATGGGTGCTGAAGAAGTGCGGTTTGAAAGGGAATTTTATAGGTCAATGTGAAAGAAGCGTGTTATGTTAGTTTGGGCATGTTGAAAGGATGAGAGTGGATCGAATGATGAAGTAAATATGAAGGTAGAGTATGTGGATTAAAAGGAGTAGGCCATGTAAGACGTGGCTAAATGTTGTTGATGGATGTGTGAAAAAGAGAAACATTAAGAGTTTCAAGAATAAAAGAGCATGCATGACTCGATGTATGAATTTTGTTGAAGCGAAGGGAGTATACAAGGATAGGGAAGTGTGAAGAAAGTGAGGATGGATTAAGTATGGAGTTGTTTTTTGAGCTATATGCACAGTTTCTTGCCTACCTCGTAAGGGAGTTAAGTGTGAGAAAAGGCGCTGACCTTAACTATGCCCAAATAAAAATGATATTATCATGGGAACAGCGTGATTGGGTATATGTATGTAAGTTATTAATAGGCTAAACAGAAAGATTGGTTGGGGAAACTAGGCTATAAATATGTTATGACTTTAAGTGTATTTTCCTATTTTAACTTATGTGTACTCTAAATTAAGATGTTCCAGGCACAATAAACAATATTGCATCAATATCCTGTCACATAGATGAGTAGACCTACATTATAAATGCTCTAAAACCCACAATACTTCTATTGTTATGTCTTAGATCTTGGTGTGTTGATTGAGAATAATAATACATTTTTGTAGTGTTATGATAGGTACAAAAAAAAACATATTTTTGATATTCAATTTAAGAAAAGATATGACTAGACCCCATATCCCACATGAGAGATACTATTAATGCTCTCTCTACTAAGCTTATCTAGGGTGGGGTGGTATTTGTGTGTTGAGCCAAAGCCTATGCCCTTTAAAATACGCAACGTTGAGGAAATGATAAGACTCTTTAAGTAGAGAAGGCTAGTGAAGTCCCAGCAGACAGAAGAGAAAATCTGTCAAAGCATCCCCAATGAAAGGAAGAGCGGGGAATAGAACTCTTGGACAGACACAGAGGTAAACCACCTATCTCCGATGTAACTAGTGCATGCTTATAGTTTATGAAAATATGGTTATATTTCCGCTAACAGTAAAATTAATGGGCATGCAATATAAGCGTATTAGAACCATTAAATTAAAAACAAATACCTACCACATCCATTGAATAAAATCTTACGATATGATCGAGCAAGATTAATTTATTAATGACAGTATAAACGAGTTAAAATAAGAGATAATTAATTTGTAAAGAACCAAAGCAATTGTAAACACGAATGTGTATATTTAAAATTTCGATACAGGAACCTGCAAGGAACAACCAAAACACAGATTACACACTGACAGTGTCAAAGATATACACACTGTTACCAACATTCACAAACAAAAAAGTATACAGCCTATTTTGAAAAATAGTTCTAAACTCTGGGTTTTTTTAACTTTGCTAATTTCTTTAAGATTTTTTTAAAAATTATAATTTAAAAAAATCATGTTCTAAAGATGAAACGATTGAATATCAAATTAATTAAATTAATATATTTATAAATATTTATATTAAAATATTTGGATTCTAGAAATTAAGGGGATGGATCACCATGAGAGATGAGCGCAGCAGGTTTCTAAGGCGATTTCTCTGTACCCGATTACTAAGAAAACTATTATACATATTTGAATCAGATTTTTACTAGCGTAAAGATCAATTCACCTACATGGTTTATGTTTTATTCATATCCACCCAGCCAATTCAAATTTAAGCTTTAAAAAGTAATTTAAAGAACACCTCATAAAACAAACTGGACATGTCATTGAAATGCGGGAAGATTTAGGATAACACTGTTTTCATTATATTACAATAAACAGGTTTCTCTATAATTTAATATAATTTAACGCCAATTAAAAGTTAAATATTTGTAAACAGCTTTGTTTAAATGGTATATTACATGATCGTATTTTTTGGTTTAATATTTTATTTTCTTAAATCTGCAGACAAAGCATAAAACTAGTAAATATGATTGAGAATAGTTATCCTTTCCCTTTTCAACATACTTAATGTTCTAAACTAAAATAAAGTGGTACAATTTTATTTTAATTAAAAAAAAGTGTTGTGGTGCTGTATGCTGCGACCTATCGTTGTATAGTTGAACAAGATGAACCTCTCGTGAAAACTAAAGGCAGTGATGCCAAGCGTTGCACTGTGACTAACATGTTCGCAGGAAAAATATCAACTCAACCATGTTCATTTATGAAATCAGGTAATTGAATACGATGTGTTTTGCAATGCAAGCCGTTTCTATAAAAAGATATCGAAGAAAAAAAAATTACTTTATCTCTCAAACAGATGAAAGAAAAATAAATGTTCTGCTCTTGTGAATTGGATAAAAAAAATTAGGTGTTATGAATTTATTATCGTTTCTGCATAGAGAATACAATTTTAATACTGTAATTTCGAATTCATCCATTAATTTCAAATCATGTGCGTAGAATACCTAATTAATATAATTACGGGCCCCACTTTGGTGACCGCATGATCTAAGGCACTACTCTCGCAATAAAATGGACACCCGAGGACGGGGTTTAGGGTTCGATCCCATTTGGGTGCTATGAGGTTATTATTCTTTAAGTGTTTTCCATACAAATGTGAGTGTATGCCATCTAAAAGCAACCTTACTCTTCTCTAACACATTAGCTTCCTTAGTACATCGGCGTAAAATCCACACGGGTTCGGTTCACTTAGGTGTACCAATCAAACACTTTGGCCCTACCTTTGTTAATCTGATCTGTAAGAAGAGTCAATAATTTGGTATTGAAAATACAGGGATATCTAAATAATCATGCACTATTGGCAATTTGAACAAGAAATACATTTGTCACAAAAGATAAATATCTTGAAACTATTTAGCTATCAATTGTGAAGTGGATAATGAAAGGGGAGTGGGGGCACTAGCAAACATACCTTGACCACCACTCTTTTAAAATTAATAAAATGAACACAGGTCTATATAATTAATTTTTACAATTATTATTTAATAAAATAAATTAATCACAAATATCAATTTCACTTTCTCGCACCCCTCGGGTGCCATAGCATGCCAAGTCAAAGAGATGGAAATAACGTAAGCTTTAGAGAAGAAGGGGAGGGGGAACACAAATGCTAAGAGAAGAATGTTACTCAACACATATTATAAAGATTATTTCCATGTCATTTTTTTTTCTTGTGATATAATAAATGCTTCACTTCTTATTACCTTCGATGTTATCCGTAAATTTACAATAATTAAGTAGGAAGGATAAGAAATAAGGTAATTTAGAGAAGGTGTTCCCACATTTGCCTGGAGGAATGAGTAAGCATGAGGAAAAACACCTCAGTTCACGCAGCCGAGATTCAACCGAAATTTGTAGCACAGGTTCCTAATCAAATAAAAATTAAAAACATAATTTTAAGTGTGTTCATTGCAGAAGTTTTGATGAAGGACTTTGAATGTATTAAGTTGTAGAATGGATTTATTATTATATAGTGACTGTAGCTAAAATGATAAAATAGCTAGTGATCTGTAGATATTATGAACACCCCTGACACAAAGTTATTGATAAGGGAGACATAAACTATAAAATGATCATGCTTCAATGTAAAACTTGTGTGTAAACCTATTAAATTTGGTCAAAATCGATAGACATATATTTTCCATACAATTGGGTGAAAAACCTTTTCTTGCAGTATATTCATATATGTTTTATTGTAATTTTAAATATTTATTTTTAGAGTACGTGTTTATAAATTTTGTATTAGAGTTAATAAAGGCTACCTATGTAATATTTATTCTATACAAATTATCCATTAAAAATATTTCTTTTGCAGAACATTGTTCTATATTATGCTATCTTCAAATTTGAATATATATAATATATATATATATATATATATAATGTATTTTTTATATATATAAAATATGTATTTTATAATATTATATATATATATATATATATTGTAACGTTATTTGCCACCCTACCATTTATTTACCTATATTTTTCCCAAGCTTTGTAAATAGTTTCAAGTTTATTTTCGTTAGAAACACGCTGTGTCGCCGGCGTGACAAATAATACTATTTACATCCATTTTAATAAATTAAAAGGACAGAATATAGAACATCTAACACTGTTTTAAATAATTTAAACAATTAATTTTGACATAAGGAAGAACACTTACCATTTATTAAACATATTAATTTCCTTCCAAGAGGTCTGTTGACTCTTCTTCTATTTATTTTGAATGTCAGCCATGATTTATTTTAACGCATGCGCAGATATGATGAACAAGTGAGTGGCGAGTCTCGTGCTTGTAAAAGTAGTAAGAAAAAAAAGAGAAAAAGAAGACGTTCCAAACTAGCGCGCATTTCAATTCTGACAGATTAAAATAAACATTTAATTCTTTTAAGAAACACAGACATATATTTTAAATCTTGATATTAAATTTGTATTTTATTTTATATTCAGTTCATAGCCAACACTTTATCTTTTATTTTAATGTATTAGTTTTCTCTTTGGACTTAGTAGAGAATAGAACGTTTTTAAATTTAAAACTTAGAACATTATTTGAAGAGGATGAGGGTTCTTTCTTCCGGAGTGTCATTTAACATGGAGCAAAATCTATATAGCTCCTAATTAAATTTAGTTTTCAAGTGGAACAATGGTTCGAAAGTAAAAGTGCAAGTACTCAAATGGAAAGTTAAGTGTCTGGAGACGAACTAGAGTGTTTATTTCTTCAAATTGTGGACGAGTTGGAATAAATAAAAGGAAACAGACTTCAGACATTCTGTTTCAACATGGATGAATTCATTGGTGAGGTCCAGCCAAATCTTCAATTTTAAATATATTTTATTTCTCATTTTTTTATCAAGCTATCAGGATATATGCAAAAACTTTCAGAAAGGACTAAATACATTCAGACTCTATCTATTCCAGGGAATTGATTAATATTTTATTTTTATGTAAAAATATTAATTCTATTGATTTCTTTTTTTTTCTTGTTACTCAACAATACCATTTTTTTTTGTCTTACTCAAAACTATATATTATATAAAAGTTTAGCCTATATTTATATATTATTTTCTTTCACTCTATTATTATATATATATTAAAACTCCTAAATTTAATCCTGTTCAGAGATTGTTCATTTAATTGTTTAACTTTGTTTAAGAATTTATGTAATACCATATATTTTATTTTGTCATATTAGCATTATATTTATTCGGATATCCTTAGGTAGGTTTGGGATGTAGTAAAAGGGAAACAAAAATGATAATAATAATAACCCACAAAAGTTTCAACAATTGTTTTTTTTTATTGTAATCTAAATTAGTACATTTTACATGTAATATCCAGGTAAACGTTCCCGAGCACACCCAGTGGTCTCGAGCATTTAGAGTCATCGTGCATTTCTTCAAATTAGTCGAGCTAAAGTTTATTTATATTTATTGTGTTTTTTTTTATTATTATTATTATTATTTCTCCTAGTTTTCCAGGAGTGGCGCCCAACACATAAAATTTTATTAATCTCGACGTTACCCCTTTTTGCCGATAAGACACAATTAGTACAAATTTTTATTAGAATATATATATAAATATATATATAAAATGTAGTCTGGTCAAAACATTTTATTTCCTGAGGAAAATGGTCAGATTCAAATTTTGGTCAAATAAACAGAGAATTTGTGAATAGATTTGGTTTTCAACAATCACGCTAATGGTTTTAGGGATCAGGAAGGGTATATTCATACTAAGAGTACCCGCACTTGCGGGGAGAGAACGTGGCAAATCATTTAGGAACCTTCTTAGTACACCTGACCGAGATTCGAACCTCGACCTCCCCGTCATCAGTATTCTAGTCTACTGCAAGAGTGGCGCGTTAGACCATGAGTCCACCAAAGCGGGTATTAGACATATTAAAATATGTCTAAACGTATAAAGCTATATTTGATTATCGAATATAATTAATAAAAACTAGGTTAATAGAGTTTGAAATTCTTAATGGTTACAAGTTCAGTGGTGTAACTATAGGGTGGTGGCAAAATGCCACAGGCCCACGACCAAAATAGGGCCCACCACGCAGGTCCACCCTTCCAAAATTAATATGATAAGAGATGAAATCGTTGTCTTTTAAGTCTATTTTTGTTTCGTAAAGATCTAATTAATAATTCAATCAAAAATGACTCAATAGTCACTTTATTCTGCATAATTTATGCTGTACTAAAAAGTTTGTACATATTTTCCTGTAAAATCAACAGAAACAGCTGAAAGACCATTTTAAAAACTTTAATTTTCTATGTTCATGAAAGAAAGATTTAAAGAATAAAAAACCTTTTATGTTACTTGATAAGATATTTCTATTACCATTATTATTATTATTATTATTATTATTTTGATTTTTTCCATCTTAAGTGATTACATGACTGACGTATCAATCTCTTAAAGAAAATTAAGTAACCATTGTGACTTTCAGACACTATCCTCACCCCCTATCAGCAATCCAGTCTAATAGTATGTGTTACCCAATGTGTTCAACTGACATGCCGAAGACGGGAAAATCACGGTTTCATTCCGGTTGGTTGCATTCAGGTGATTTTTCCTAAATAGTTTTCCGCTCTCACTCCACAAAAATACGGATGCATCTCATCCTAATTTAACCTTTCTGATGCCTAGCACATTAGAGTAATTAGTACATAAGCGTATAGCCCGAACTGGTAGTAATACGCGGTGCTAAAAATAAATGAATAAAAATGGCGTGTTTGGAACCCCTTTAAGAAAAAACACCCTCAGCACACTCTACTGGGATTTGAACCCCAATTTCGTCACCAGTAAACCAGTGTAATATGAGAAAGTCGAATGAAATAATATGTTTTCCTCCGCTAGGTAAGAAATATAAAGAAAATTATACTACTGATTATTTGAGTTCAACCAATAAATAAAGCAGCAGATTTCTGCAAAGTAAGTGAGTGGTCTTTTATAAAAGCCGCACTCTAGCCTTTTCCTTCCACGAAACTTGACCCATGTAAACAACAGATTAGCTCGTTCCCCACTTCACTCTTTCATTCCAAACTTGAGAGATATGACAACAGCGCAAATCTAGCTCGGTGTCAGTCTAAATAGTTCAATATATGGACTTACTTAAGAATTGCGCTGATAGCGCTTCTCAAGTTTTACAAGGTAGTCAGTCCTTCCACTTAACAATACCTTAGAAATTTAGTACTGATTGGTCACATTGCAAAAGACTAAGGTTTTCCCGCGAAGTTGATGATTATCTCAATTTATCGTAACTTTTGTTAAACACTAGTTTAATTTTAGTTATAAATAATCAAGGAAAATTAATGCTGCTAAGTGTCTTAAAATGTTTCAGATTAGTGTTTAGACTTTATTAGATATAAATAATCTATAGTAAATTATATTAAAAGAATGTAAAACAATTATTACAAAAGGAGACTAAAAAAATGAAGGCATATAATTATTTTCTATTTATGGCACATTCAATTTAATCTCTTATTCTATACTTATGTAAATGAGCGCAAGCTCACCGTTCTTATAAACACAAAAAACCCTTGGGAGTACCTTTTCTATTCAGACATCAGATTTTCTTATAGACTTTAATAAACTAGGGCCTATGCAATAGACTACTTACAAATACTTAATTTTTATTGACAAAATCTAATACTATTTAATAGTGTATCATAAATGTAAGAATTTTAATTCAAGATGGATCCATAATTATAAAATATGAACGTGTTTGTAACAAGGTAAATTTATACCATAATAGGCCATGATTCAAATATGTGTAAAGAGGTTTTCTTGTTAGTCACCTGTAAATATTTTTATCCCGGGATCATGAGCAACTTAACATTCAAGTAACATTCACTTAATGTAAATAAACTAGGGTGTAATCTGGATTCATGTGACGTAACAATTTGAGCAAAACACAGATAATGGATTTGGACTGGTTGGGAAAAAAAACTTGACTAAAATGAAATCCAAGCAATTAGGGATGGCCCTGAACACAGACTCTGTATCCGTAGAGTATATAGTGGCTCTTAAGAAATAGTAGCAGATGGATCTGGCCACAGGTTCTCTATACGTAAGTCCTCACTACTTCCATCAGACTGTAGAGGATTGGATATACTTTAACTTTCTACGACTATGACACTATGGAATACCAATCATAGTTATGTGTGCGCGCATCAAAATTAAAACACCAATGGGAGTGATAGAATCTGTTGATATAGAAACCTAAATATAATGAAAAGATTTTTCTAGTACCACATGCATCTAGTCAGTAATATATTATGAAAATCTATAAACCTCTGGAATCCATACATCTCAAAATACATTTTCTGAGAAATAGCCTACCACGTTTTTAGCATGGTATCAAATTTTTAAGACCAACTTCTCATTAGTATGCTTTGTACCCTCCATACAACCAGTAATATAATTTTAGAGTAACAGTAAATTTACATAGGATAGTGGATAAACCCAAAGCCGTAACCAGGCCAAAATTTTAGGGGAGGTTCAAGTTTGGGGGACAGAGACGTTCTTCTGCCACAGGCAAAAAAAAAAAAAATCTCAAATATTAAATTACTTTAGGAGTTATCTGGAGTATAATGACAGGGATTAAATACTTTAAGTATTATCAATTTGTGTAGCATTTAGAAACTTATATAGCACCTTCTCCGTCAAAGTTCGAAAATGTACATTGAACACTTCTTAAATAATGGCGAAAGTGGTGGCAAAGGTATAAGTGGTGGGTGGTCTCTGCCCTATTAAATTAGTTTTTTCTCCCAGGAATGAACACTATCCCCTTCCCCCCTCTTTGTAGGTTATTTCACTCCCTTCTTATATTTTCGAACATAGTATGTTTAATAAGAGTTAAGACTATAGATGATTTATTTAAAAAAAGTTTTTCAAAGCTATGAAGTTTTGACTTAGATTAATCAAAGGTATAATAAGATGTTGAAACAAAGTTAATAATTTAAGAAAACATTGGTGTATAATTAAGATAACATAATGATAACAAAAAATATTTCATCAACTCTTAGGTCAAACTTTATAAGAGTTAACACATAGTCGTAAACATTGTCTAACATATTAAAAAATGTTCAATGTTCACAAGTGTGAGTTATTGTAAAAAAATATATAAGATTAGAAATCTTTAAAATCAATGATAGTATAAAATAATGTTAACATCTGCAATCTCAAAATTAAGTGACGAATATTGGTATTAATATAAAATATTTTCAAGGTTAACTTAAGGTGTATAAATGTGATGCGGCCCAGGAAAACATGCCACATGTCGCTCGAAGAAATTGTTGATCAGAGTGTAAAATGTCAATTCGGGTTGAAATTGACGGTTTCTAGATTTCAACGCTATTTTTTAAGTTTGAAACATTAACTACGATCTCAATCAGTAAACAGGATCATCACAACACTAATAATACAAGAACTCTAGCTTTATAAGGTATTGCGCGGTAAATGAAATCAATGCCAGATGTCACCAATGCTAAATTCCCATAATGACAAAAGGCATAGTTTATTGAAAGCTATAAATTCGGTGGTATTGATGTTTTTCTAGTTTTATTGAGTATTTTAAACAATAATAAAACACCGCAGAAATTTAGCAGCAAGTTCCCAGGTGTTTTGCAGTGCCAATATGAAACCAATGGTGAATCCATTTAATGTATCATTGAAACAAAAACCAACAGATAAAGAAGATACAGCTCCTCAGCAGATCTTCCCTGAAGGTTTGACTCTCAAACGTAAACAATAGCTTTATGAGAAAATTAGAGAGTTTTGCTCTCGAGAAACAGCAGATGTGGTCTGTCCTCGTCCACCTGAAAGTTCAGATGTTGAAGAGGATCCAAAGGCTAGGGAAGCTAACACAGAGTCCCAGCACACACCACCAAAGAGGTCACGTGGAAGGCCAAAGAAGGCTGCACCTCTATAGAGGGAATACCAACTACACCAGTTAGTTCCTGTGTTGTGCCATAGTGGTGACATTTTGATAAGTTTGTTAGAGATTAATTTGAGTTATTCTCTAATTTGTTAGTGATTGTTCCTGGTAGTTAAAACTATGCCAAAGTTTAGAAAAAGGAGATAATTTTAGTCACAATCAGTAAAGTTGATAAACCAAGTTGGGATTAAAAAAAATTAATGTGCTAATTAAAAATTAAGTTAGAAGAGTAAAAACTATAACTATAATAATTATGAATAAAATTAATACATCCTTAAGGTCAAAACGAGCATCTATAGTTCCAAAAATGCAAATAATTTCAACAGAATCCAATTTTACGGATTTTGTTTCTGCAGGTAGATGATTTTTTTCAGTTAATAGTTGAATTCCTTTTGCTGATAAAAAAAATAGACATATAAAATATTTGTAGCGGAAAAAATGTATTCTTCAGTTCAAACAGAGCATTTTAAATACCGTAAAGTGGGGCTACTTTGACACAACATTTTGGTTATTTACATGCCCAGGTACTAACAATTTTTGTTTTATTTGTATAGAGCTCTAATACACACAAGATGTGCATGTTTGTTTTATTTTTAGGCTCATGGTTTTTTTTAAAAGTGCATGTTGTGGGGCTACTATGATACACTCATTTAAACCTGTAATAACTGTAGTAGTAGGATGAATGAGGACAACTATTAAACAATCAATACAAAGGTGGGGCTATTGTGAACACAATGGAATAAAAATCTTTAGAGTTAAATTATATTCAGTGACGCTAATGTCTAAAAACTGACATTGACCTTTGAAAAAATTATACATCAGTAGGAACTAGGTTTAGATAAGTAATAAAGTGCTTTTTAGTAGTCAAAGAGCTGTATTACATAAAAAAAAATTTTGAAAATCTAAGTGGTACACAAAATATTCATTCTTTGAGGGAAAATGCCTAAATTATGGGCTCATTAAAATGACCTGTTTTAACAAAATAAACACTATCATGAAAACTAAAGGTACCTAATAATGTTCTTCAAATAAACCACAAGGGATTCCTATAAGTCATTCTGTTTTTACTAACATCATCCAATGCATGTTTCATAATTTATTCACGGAAATGCTTATAGTGCCGGGCACCGAGCTTAGGCCTATATTTGCGCACCATGTTAAAATACACTAAAACACAAAGTGAAACAGTACACATCTTTTTAAAACTCCACTATTACACTTCAATGTTAATTTCTGCAACAGAGAAAAGAACAAAATAATATCTTCCACAAAAATACATTTTTTCCCCAATAAAATACATGTTATAGTAGCCCCACTTTTGCGAAAAAATTACTACTTTGTAAACTTTTGCTAAAATTGTTTATTTTCACATAGTTAAAAAGGTATCCAAGATACCAAAATAATGTTAATAAACCAGGCTACAAGATGTAACACCTAAAATTACAATACATGTCCTATTACTAAACCATTGATATTATCATAAATCTAAATGTATATTCTGAAAGCTAATGAAATTCTGCATCTAACTATTTTAAATATAAGGCTAAGTTCTGGGAGTAGTCACATTTTAATTCATTTTTTTTACTTCCGCGTGTCAAAGTAGCCCCACTTTACAGTACCTTAGATGGTAAAAAAATATGATAATATTCAATTTTATTGATATTTTTCTTTTCTTAAACCTTCGTGACCATTTACCACAAATGGTGATAGTAGATATATTAATGTTTGAAATATTATAAAAAATGTAATTTTATAGCTATAGAGGTAATTTTTTTTTAATGTTCAGAATTAAATTTTCTATTGGTAGATATAAAAAAGATGAAAATGATTTTTGTGACATGTGGCATGTTTTCCTGGGCTGCATCACATATCTAAATCTTATCTGAAATTTGACATCCCTTTACTCCGTGCTGGAATGCTGGACATTAATACTTTACTTATCTTCAGACAAGCCGTTTATATTTTCACAAACTGTAACCTGTTGGGGATAGATAGCTTGACCCCTTTCCCCCTTTTTCTACCTAACCTCTCCCACTCTCTCATTCTTCTTTCTTTGCAGACTCATTTACGACATGTTTTCGAATAGTTTCAACTTGAAAGTTTATGTTGTTTCCTAATCTCAAAGACTTACCAACTTCCACAGGTTTCCCCACATTTACTAATACTTCATATTTCTTTAGTTAATATTTTTTCTTAGTCTAGCCAGCTTTGTTATTTGACTAATGAATACAATCAAAAACTTTTTTAATGTAGGCCTACATAAACAATAAAATGGTAGTGACAAGCTATACTTCTATTTTATTGTTTTGTCTGAATCGTAGGCCTAAATAAGGATTTTTTTTGCCAAATTCTGAGGGGTGAGTTGAACCCCCAAAACCCACCTTGGCTACGGCCTTGGATACAACTGAGAATGAAGTTTAGTCACTTTTAAGAGATTGTGTTCAGCAATGAGCTAGGCCTATTCTATTTAATAAGGAATTAAAGGATTTAACATTAAAATTAAAATTATTTGCTTTGTTTACATCTAGAATATTGGTAGTCCTAGGCCTTCATATGTTTTATTAATTTTCAAGCTATAGTAATTATACTATGCGATTTAAAAAAAAAATTAACCAAGCATATTTATCGTAATTCTAATTAGCCTACATTTTTAGTTATATTTCTCAAACATTTGTTGTATTTTACATTTTTTGACTGAATATTGATTCACTGATACATCATCTGCTTGCTCCTTGCTACCATATAACACAAAAATTTTTTACCAAGTGTTGTATTGGACGATGTTATTGACTTTCTCATTAGTTGGTATGGTCGGAACGTGATTAATGATACGGACTGTGTATCTGCGATTGAAAATATTAGGGGCTGTTAAGTGATATGAACCACTAAGTATTTTACACATATAGAGTTTGTGTTCGGGGCTTTAACATTAATTTAATGTAAAGAAACTAATGTGTGACTAGGATTCATATAACAGAACAATTTGAGAAAAACATAGATAATGGATTTGGACTCTTTGAGGTAAAAAACTGTTCACCAAAATGAAACTCAAGCATTTAGGGTTGATTAAGTTGGAAGTTTTTGCAACAAAGCTTACTGGATATGCAAAATAAAATTTTAAAGCAACAACGTTTTAGAATTTGCAAGACGCTGACAAACTATACTGAAGACATCATCTGTATTCCGTAAAGAAACAAAGTATTAAATAGCCTTGTTAACATGGCTTGCAAAATGATTTGCTAGCTAGAACATGTTGTACCCTTCACTTAACATTCACGTGAAATAAAAGTTTTCTCCTTGACAACTCATTTAAGTGAACATCAAGTATATGTTAAATTCAACGTATTGTGATGGCTACCAATTAAAAACATTAGAACCTTCATGCTACTGTACTTGAACACTAGGTGAATGTTAAGTTGATCGTGATCCTGGTATAAATATTTTGGAGCTTTTCACTTTCATTTAAATTTGCACTGAAATCAACAGGAATAATGCCAGTTAAAATGTGACCAACAATGAGCAATACATTCAGTGCACACTACAACAGTTGCCGATCTCAACAGAACAATAATCTCTAAATCTTATTCATCTGGTATTGATTTCTTTTACTTTCAGAATTAATAAAGCAGCTTAAATTGAAGTATACAAAACAATCAACCTTTAACATTGAGCAATGGAAGAAAGTAAGTAATTTCACCGCAATTTAATGATCTTTCTTGCTTTTAGTAAATCTAGTTTTATCATATAGTCTCCATTAAAATTTATTTATTGTTTCACGCCATTGAAACTTCATTATAAAATCAATGGACTTTTTCAAATTATTTAGGTTGTTTACCAATTTTCATGTATATAGATACATAAAGTCTATTCACCGTAGGAGTGGTGATAACTGACAGCTAGCAAAATATATAAAAACAGTTACAAGAAAAACATAATAAAAAACCAATAATTTGCTATAAAAGTTTTGATTGCCAAAAATTACAACAAATCATGGTCTCACAGATGTTTTGGCAAATGGATAGTACAGGAGAGTAGATTTGGTAACTTTTGCTGCCACTTACATACACTCCTCCCGTAGATGGGGTGTAGATGTGATATTTGAATACTTGAAAAATGACACTTGTACAGGACTGTCACCTTTTACAAAATTTTATAGGGTATTTTTTAAACGTTGGCATAAAGGTGTGTTTGCCCTGCCAATGTTTTAAACATTGAATATCTTTAAAACCATTTAGATTTTTTTTTATTGTCATTTAGTGGTGGGAAGGGGTTATAAAGAATGTAGGTACCTGACATAATTGTTAGGAATTTGTTGAGAACCTAAACAAATTAAGCTTATTTTACCTTTTTCTTTTTTAAATAAAATGTATTCTCGTCACATTTTAGTCTTAAAAACTCAAGTGTTGCAAAAAGTCAGCTTATGCATGAACTGATAAGTTAGTTGAGCATTCATGCTCCACATCTTAAAATTGATGTAAAAAAAATATTCCATTAGGATTGTAAGTGTAAAACCCGAATGGGCAGTGTTAAAAAACAAAAAGGATTGTTGTGAAAATACAGGATTTCTTGCATCCCCGAGCCCTCTTGTCTGGGGACTAAGGATAGCAACACGCAACACGAGATGATCCCGCTAAACACAGTGCTGTTCATAACACTAATACGTATGCAAATACAGGATTGTGTATCTTTTTATGTAGCTCTACATTGTGATTTCACATTTGATTAGAGAATATTTTAAAAATGTCATTCATTTTCACTGTTTCTCACAGAGCTTAGCCGTAGAAAGCAGCGAGCACTTGAAGAGGTCAACCTTGAACTCTTAGCTACCACCTGCAAGAAACTTGCTGAACATTACAATGTGTGTGGACGTTACGAAGAAGCACTGCAAGAATATAAAGTAGGTTTTCTTCTAACAAGGTCAAGTAATGAAACTCTCTGTCCATAGAAGATACTGGGGCTTATTTTGGTTGTTGTTGATCAAATGAAAACTAAACCACTAAGTTAATAAAGTACAAGTTACTAAAATATAATGTTTGAGTTTTAAAAATTGACACTTTTAAAATAATATGAGGTAAGTATAGCATTAAGAGGAGGAAAAAGGTAGCACATAGAAAGAGGGGAGGACACATTAAAGAGGATGAAACTAGAAAAAGCACCAGGTGTGTACAAACTGGCTGCAGAAACGATAAATAGCTATAGCCGAAGCTGGTATACAATGGTTATACAGGTTGCTGAGCATGATTTGGAAGAAGAACAAGGTACCAGAAGACTGGAAAAAAGGAGTTATAATACCTAGTTTCAAGAAAAGCGACTGGAAGAGTTGTAAAAATTACAGGGGGATAACACTGATGTGCACTGTACAAAATTTATGAGAAGATACTGGAAAAGAGAATAAGAACTAACATGAAAAGAAGGTGGAGCGAGGAACAGCACGGATATAGGGAGCAGAGGTCTACATTAGACTTGATCGTTGCCATAAGACAGCTGATGGAAAGAAGGTATGAATTGGGAAGTACTTGTTATTGATATTTATGGATGTGGAGAAAGCATAAGATAGCGTGGATAGAAATAAAGTTTGGAAAGCGATGGAGGAGGCCGAAGTGGAAAGAGGAGTTTAATGAGAGTGAAAAGCAATGATGAGGATAGCAGGAGTTGTGTTAACCCTTTTGCTGCATATTTAATTTTTACTTCTTACCTTCAGAAATGCTCATTATAAGTCAAAAATTCAAAATCTGAAAATTTGCATGATGATCATGATCAAATAATGTGATTTTCAACTAGTAATGCATTTTAAATATGAAATTTAGCCCCACCTTGTCTATAAATCGCATAATAATATATATTTTATATCGATAAAATTTTATGTGTCACATATTATTTATGTCACATTTTACACAAATGCAATGTTATTCTGCTATTAGAACCATCCTTTATTTTACTTGCAACCCACAATAGTGTCAAACCAATTTCTAAATGAGGATATTACAGGTCTAATACTGGCCTAATATAGGCCTCATGAAATAAAAAGAAAACTTTTGAAAATTAGGTTACATCAACACAACTTGAACAATTTTGTGCTACATTGTTGCTTTCCTCAGTGTAGTCTATAAGATTATATATCTGTGTTAGGCATGGTTTCAAAATAGGAATCAGGTAAATAACAAAAATAAAATATCAATTAGAAGAAATAAAATAAATTTTAAATCTCACTGAATTATTGAATTTTTCAATTGCCATACTAACCAAATAAAATATTTATTACCCTTCACATGTCACAAATTAATCAATCATAAATTAAATGTTACTAACACAGTTTAATAACCAGGTAAATATAACAAATAGTACACTAATAAATCCCTCAACAATGTTTTCTGCCACATAAATATTGCATGTATACTACAAGTAGTGAAATGCGTAAGTAACAAGCGCTACTATTGCTGTGATTTAGCAGCTGGTAATTGACAGTTCTCAAAACTAGCACCAGATGTCAGAGGCGCA